>JXTC01000210.1:232255-249036 GCA_002914845.1 Trema orientale
AAAGAGAGGAATAGACGGGAAAGTAGAGACTTTCAAAGCAAGATTAGTTGCAAAGGGTTATACACAGAAGGAAGGTATCGACTATGAAGAAACCTTCTCTCCTGTAGCTATGATCAAGTCTATTTGCATACTCTTATCCATCGCTGAATCTCTTGATTATGAGATATGGCAAATGGACGTCAAGACTGCATTCCTGAATGGCAATCTTGATGAACGTATCTATATAATACAACCAGAAGGATTCATTAAAAAGGGTCAAGAAAGAAAAATTTGTGAACTTAAGAGATCTATTTATGGACTCAAGCAAGCATCTAGATCATGGAACATAAGATTTGATGAAGCAATTAAGTCTTATGGTTTTGAACGAAATGTAGATGAACCTTGTGTCTATAAAAGAATTCAGGACAATAAAGTGATTTTTCTGGTACTGTATGTTGATGATATTCTAATCATTGGGAATAATGTTGGATCATTATCATCAGTGAAAGTTTGGTTAGCACAACAGTTTGATATGAAAGACTTAGTCGAAGCTTGCTATGTTCTAGGAATACAGATTCTACGAGACAGAGAGAACAAACGCATAGCTTTATCACAAGCTTCATATATAGACAAAATACTGGTTAGGTTTGCAATGCAAAATTCCAAGAAAGGTTTTAACACCCTTTCGTAAAGGAATTACTCTGTCTAATGAGAATTCTCCTAAGACAGAAGAAGAGAAAGAACAGATGAGAAATATTCCCTATGCTTCGGCAGTGGGAAGTCTCATGTATGCCATGCTTTGCACAAGACCAGATATTTGTTATGCTGTTGGGATTGTAAGTCGTTACCAATCCAATCCAGGACCTGAACATTGGGGTACAGTCAAGCATATTCTAAAGTATCTTCGGAGAACTAGAAATCATATGCTTATATATTCTGGAGAAGATCTAACACCTGTTGGATATACTGATTCGGATTTTCAATCTGATAAAGACTCCAGAAGTTCAACCTCTGGTTCAGTCTTTACCCTTGGTGGTGGAGCCATTATATGGAGAAGTATCAAGAAAACTTGTGTTGCGGATTCAACCATGGAGGCCGAATATGTGGCAGCTTCTGAAGCAGCTAAAGAGGCGGTCTGGCTTCGTAATTTCCTTATGGATCTCGAGGTAGTACCTGGAGCACAGCAACCTATGACACTTTACTGTGATAACAGTGGAGCAGTTGCTAACTCTAGAGAACCCAGAAGCCACAAGAGGGGAAAACACATAGAAAGGAAATATCATGTACTCAGAGAAATTGTTAAAAGAGGAGACGTGATAGTGAGTAAGATAGCGTCTGCAGAGAACCTTGCTGATCCATTTACCAAATCTTTGGCTACCAAAGTATTTGAGGACCACCTAGAAGGAATGGGACTACGTGATATGTCACATTTGCTTTAAAGTCCAAGTGGGAGATTGTTGGAATAATGTCCTATAAAGCAGTTTATTATTTAGACATTATAAACAATATCTATTGGATTATTTAGTATCTATTTAGTATTGATAAATTCCATGTTGTGAATTTCTATTTCATTTATGACCCATTGATATACATATGATGTGTATGTTTATTTTATGCAAACATCTAAAAGATTCCAAGACAAGAAATGAGTAATAAAGAATTATTCATATGATGAGTTCATATGTGGGAGACATTATATTCTTTATTTCATTATGTCTAAATTAAATTGTTCGCATTCTGCATATTGAAGATGGAATACTTTATTATGCCATAGAATGTAGTGTTTTCTATTTAATTAATGAAGTCTCTAATTATCGAAGTGAGTCTTCGGATAGAAACACTAGTGTGTTATAAGAAAGTTATAACAGCATCGAACAGGACCTAGTGAATTAGAATTTGAGGTTAAGTGCCGTAACTCAAATTTCTAATTTCACTAAACTAGCACTATTGTAGAAGACCTTAATCCTAGTGATTAACGAACATAAACTTACTTTTATGTGTTTTGTCTTCTTGAGTTACTAAAGGACTAGTTCTGATTTATGGTTCAAACTCCGGTATCTTGGAAGATAAGGTATATGAAATGTGTAGAACGTTTCTCATGATGGACACCATGCATATAATGTCACTTTGAGTTTTTTCAAGTACTTGGATAATATAAATCAGGGCCCCGGTATTCACTATGTGAATTTGACTATGTAAGTATGAGCAGATACAAACACTATAGTCAACTATTATCCATTAGATGAAAAATGGCAACTCAAAGGTAAATATGTACTAGAAGGGTAATAGGGTAATTTCACCCTACTAGTACGGCATTGCATCGAGGGTATTTCTGCAGGTATAGTATATGCTAAATGGATCAAGCTAATTAATTGTTAATAAGCTTCACAGAAAAATAAATGACATTTAGTCCAAGAGTTCAATATTGGGCCTATAGTGGTGTGTCCCAATATTAATGGACAAGGCCCAATCATAATTAAGAGTTAATTATGATAGTGGGTATTTGGTCCATTGGAGCTTAGGCTTTATGGATCCATCTGGTCCCCTGTCTAGCTCAAATTAAAGCCCAATAGTTATTTGATGATCAGTTGAGCCCAACAAGCCCAATAAGCCCATTAGGGTTTACTAATCTCTCAATAGTTAAGAGAAAAGTTCTCTAACTAATATATAGGTGTTACACGTAAAACACAATAAGAAGAGGAGTTTTTACACGCCTAACAGAGAGAAAAAGGAGAGAGGAAAATCGGCCAGCACTAGGGTTTCACTATCCTTGGTGTTTTTTCGGCCATCCCAGAGAAATCGATTCAAGGAGATTGTCTTCTTGTTTTTCTGTGGATCTCTTTGTTGGAAATCAAGAAGGTGACCACTCACTAGATCAATTAAACGGGTTTCGAGAATAGACGGGAAGACGAGAAGGTTGTGGAGCAAATCCAGGTATTGTTCTTGTCTAAATCAAGAGTTAATTTATGTTTGATCACGATCCGATGTGTTTTGTAAAAGGAAAAATTTTAAACGACCAATTCCGCTACGTCTCTTGATTTTACAAAACTATGGTGTTCTTGAAAATGATTTTATGAAAATATTTTCGGAAATTTATTCCAGTAAACACCAGCAGCAAGGGTATTGGCCAATTGACCGAGTTGTGTCTCTAGAGACCTCATAGCGGTAGCTTGATTTTGGAGGTTGGCTTCGTTCTTTGCAATGTACTGCATGAGAATCTCTTCTATTGATGGCTTCTTCTCTTGTGCGGAATGGCTTGGTTTTTGAAATCCCGGATTTTGCATTGATCTAGGATTAGGATTCTGCCCTTGTTGATTTTGGTTACTCCAAGAAAAATTTGGATGGTTTCTCCATGCCGGATTGTAAGAGTTGGAGTGGGAGTTGTTGCGTTAGTACTGGTTGTGGTTCCCCACGAAGTGAGCCGACTCCATACTCAAAGGGCAATAAGAGCTCAAGTGGTTGTCACTGTATTGCTCACAAGCTCCAGCTGAGCTTTGCATTACATGCACTCCATGGACTACTATAGAATCGATCTTCCTCATCATTAACTCCAAGTTCTTGGTTAATGCATTAACTTGAGCCGCCAATGTAGAAATAACTTCAATCTCATTGACACTAGTGGCTCTTCTTGGGTTGACACGCTCGATAGGCCATTGGTAATTGTTTGCTGCCATTTCCTCTAATAAATCATAGGCATCATCTGTTGATTTGCCCATCAATGTACCACCGGCTGCTGCATCCACAATGGTTCTCAAATGGCCCATCAACCCGTTATAGAATGTTTGCACAAGGAGCCACTTGGGTATCCCATGATGTGGACACCTCCTCATCAACTCCTTATAGCGCTCCCATGCCTCGTACAAGGATTCATTGTCAAATTACACAAAGGAGGTGATGTCGTTCCTCAACTTAGCGGTCTTGGCTAGAGGAAAGAACTTAGCAAGAAATTTCGGAGCTAAGTCCTCCCATGTAGTGATGGATCCTGAGGGTAAGGTATTCAACCAATACTGAGCTTTGTCCCTCAAGGAGAATGGGAACAACCTCAAGCGAATGGCATCTTCGCTAGCTCCGTTATGCTTGAAAGTGTCGTATATCTCCAGGAAATTCATGATGTGTGGGTTAGGATCATCACTTGGCAAACCACCGAATTGACACATGGTTTGCACCATCTGAATGATTGCCGGCTTCAATTCAAAGTTGATAGCATTAATTACCAGCCTCCGAATGCTAGGGCTAAACCCTTCAAGGACAGGAACCACAAAGTCCCTCAAAGGTGTAGCGTTGTTTCGGTTTCCCATAGTTGCTTGAGGGTTGATGGCTTAGTTCCTTTGTCTTCGGATTTTCCTCAAGGTACGCTCAATCTCAGGGTCAAATGATATGAATTCTGCACTCCTTGTGCGTTTCATATAGCAGAACAAAACACCTGAGATTCACAATAAGAAAAAAAAGAAAAAGTTTGAATTAAATTGAAACTAATAGATATTAGTATTAACACGTAGTAAATCACCATACTCCCTGGCAACGGCACCAAAAACTTGTTGGGCTATTTCTAATACACAAACACCGCAAGTATACGGGTCACAACAAGTAATATAGAAGTAAGAGAGTGTCGATCCCACGAGAAGTACTTGATTTACAAATACTAAGTACTAACCGAAACTAGTTCCTAATTTATCCAAATAATAATAATTGGTGGTTTTATGCAAGAATCAAAATGTAAATAACAATGTAAAAGGCAAGAAAGGAAACCGAAATCACACAACTAAATGTAGTTCTTAGAGCAATAGTAAGGAACCTAGGGATGCAGTCTACCTTCTAACTCCTCCAACTACTAGTTTTCCTCATAACACAATTATCCGTTTAGAATTGACCACCGAGAATTCTCAAGTATTCACAAAATCCTTTCAAAGACATAAGTGAAAATGTCTAAATAGGATAATATGTTACTCCTAATATAAATTGATTAGACTCATTAAGTTTGGTTATTCTCACACAAGGTTACACAAGTTACATAGGTATATTCCTATTCTATGCAAACTCACCCTATACTAGGCAATCTTATGTTGTTCTATCTATGTCCAAACCTATATTCCCCTTCCCAAGTTCATATAGATTTCACAATACAACTCTATTTAATAGCCAAGTAAATAGATGCATTAAACTCAAGATAGAACATTCACTCAACCATGGTTATCAAGAACAATAGAGGAAAACCAAATAGTTAGACTACACTAGAGGTTCAATTTCCTCCCTAGACAATAAGTTTAGCTCATGTTTATACAAGGAAAAACATAACAGATATAACAAAATAGATAAATATTCAAGTGCAGAAAATAGAAGAGAAAGACAACCTTCGAAGTCGTGTTATTCCGGTGCCAGTGTTGACGTCTCGTGCAGAGTTGCAACCTTCATCTTATGGTGCTCAACCTTCCATGGGACGACGAGGACCTCAAAGATATCCGAACCGACGTTACCATGGACCTTGTAGCTCCTTCCGTTAGGTTGAGTTTTCTTGTGCACTAGTAAGGAAAGTGTTCTGCAAAAGAAGATAGAATACCTCCTCGAGCCTTGTATGCTCATTGTGATATAAATAAAGAAGCTTGCTTCTAATACATACGTAAATAAGAGGAGATGCATGCAAGTATAGTAGATGGCTATAGTCATATTTTAACCAAAGTAAAGTAAGTGAGCATCCATGTTTGAGAACTACTGCATCTTTACGTAAACAAGAGTAAGTATACATTGTTGTCATGAAAAATATTAGGTTCTCGATTTAAGCACAAGACAACAAAGCACAATTGAATTAATTATCATTTAAGCAAGGAAAGTGAGTCCGAATTAATTTAGTAATGTTATAGAGAGAACTTTTATCAAATTAATAAAGCATATGCATGGGAAAGTTGCACAATTAAAGTAATTAACTAAATAGATGAAAGAGTTAATGCATGCTTTGGTAAGAAAAGAATTTTCCATGTATGCATGAAGAAGAGAGGACACGTGAAAACAAATGCAAAATATATATATATATGTGTGTCCAAAAAAGTGACCAGTACTCGAGACCACATTTTGGCGGGTTTTGATTAAGATAACACACTTGGATGTTGTGCCATAATGAGTTAAAAGAATAAGGTGAATATCCTTCTCTTGTTTCGGTTGAAACAACATGTCAGGGAGAGGTGCAAGAGTTTGATGAGGTGTTGGTGTGAAAGATATATACCTACTCTCATCTATATGTAGCTTGGGCGACTATAAGAGAGAAAAGAAAGATAAAGCTTTTCAGCTTTGCGTAAGAGAAAGAACATGCAAGAATAGTGACCATTTTGGTCACAAGTGGGATGAGGGACCCGAGACACTTCTCTTATACTCAAGCATGCTTACACGGCTACATGTATATATGATCATGCAAGTGGACAATAAGAGAGAGAAAGAAAGGGAGAGGAGAATGTATGGCGGTACCCGAGGCTTCCAAGTCTCTTTCATAATAAAAGTGGCAAAGTATGTCATTGCCTTTTTGGATTGATGTGCAATTGTATTCAGGTCCTTTATTGGAGTAACATGTATGATTTAAGAGTTTAAATAATTGAAAATTGGAGAGAGAGAGGCAGAGAAGTCAAGGGGAAGGGCTTCACGAGTTTGCATAGTTATTTAAGCCATGCATTGTGTCATTTTGGCAACAAAATGAGAGGTAAAGAGAGGACCCGAAAAGAAAAAGAAAATCAGTGGAGGGGGACTTGACAATAGAGAGAGAGAGAGAGAGAGAGAGAGAGAGAGAGAGTATGGAAAAGAACTTAAAACAAAATCAAGTCTTTTCCATAGGAGCTAAAATGAAAAAAAGAGCTTTGAGGGTATTGTCCTTGAGCTTGACTCGAGCAAATTGTATAGAGACACCGTGGGGCATTACCATGAATTGGAGGAGCAAGGGTATACTACGAGGCTCCATTGAAGAGTTAGGAGACATAGCACAGTTTAAGGATCGTGACAAATCCTCGAATGAAGTTTGGAAACTCTTAGATATTTCTACCAACATTGTCATTGATACATCTAAGAGTGGGGTTCCTTTAGAACCTCTATCTAAAAGTTAGACAGAGATTATAACATTCTCTCTTTGGTTTACTGAAAACTTTTCCTTTGGTCCATTAATTACCGACAAAGGCAAAGTCTCCAGTGAGAGGGAAGAGAGAGATTAGCGAGTCATGGACAATGAGCCATGACCTATTATGAAAAATTCTTGTTTTAGGTCGCGAAGCCTAAAACAAGCCTAATATATATACAATCATATACGTAGGTTCTTGTAATGCTAGAGTGGAATTTTCACTTACCTCTAGTCGTAGAACAAACAGGAAAGTGAAAGACAACTTCTCTCTCCAACAAACTTGATGTGCTTAAAACCTATTCAAATTAACCAATCTCTTTTATTTTCTTATAAACTTTTGATTATAATATGGAAGCTATAATTTACACCAACAACTAACAATATAATAATTATAGGTAAAAGTAAAATAAGGATATAAGGTTAGTAATCAGTTTTATTTTCTAAATTCTTTGGAATGCTCACGTTTCATTTCAATGGCTGTAGCAAGCATAATATATATAAAACAAAACATAGTCACTAAGCATTTGAATTTACTAACATACATAAACTTGGCGGCATCAATTAATGAAAGAAACCTTTTTTTTTTTTTGTTTAAACTTAGTTCACCACAGACTTAAGGAAATGAACACCTCAATTCTTCTCACACCTTCTTTTAAGTACAAATAACCTTGTCGTATAGTACTTATAGTTTGACATAATATTCACATTATAGATAATCCTATATTAATAAAGAAAAGTTCCGCTAGTACATATAAATATTCTAGAAATCAAGAAGATGTCAATTCAATACATTAATTCTATTCCCCCTTTTCCACCTATTCAATCTATATATATATATCCAAGGACCTTTTTTGTGAAAAGTGACAAGACAACAAATGTGAAATAAAAGTATAGACATCTAATTGTGTAAGTACACAAACATAAGGCAATAGCTCACCTTTCCAAGCTAGGGGGAATTATCTCCAAAAATGGTCATTAATGGAGTTGAAAGTGGAGAATTTTAATATAGGTAAGAACAGATACGAATAAGAGGATAGAGAATATAGCTGGTTCTTTTTGAGTTGGGATTTTTAGAATAAAAGGTCAATGGGATATATGATAATGATACCAATTAAATTCAAAAGCGGTGACTTTATTTATTAAAAAAAATTGATGTCGGTTTAAGGATTTAGAAGGACCTGAACTTAACTTAAATAAATTACCCCATATATGTGTATAATATAAATATCAAAAGGAGGTAATGTACGACAAAGAAGATAATGTACAACAAAGACAAAATTTCACTATGATCTAATTTATAAGTATTGTGCCTGTTCTTAAATGTTAATAATGACCTTGTATCCATCTTTCTTTTTTTTTTTTTTTCGAATCGTAATAAATTGTTTAAACTAAATTTAAGAAAATCTTTAACCATAAGCACATCAATTTTCTTCTAAGATTCGAGAAGTGGCCTTTCACTGCACACAAAACTTATGAATTTTAGTCAATCAATTAAGTAATAATCTTTAATAATCAGGTTTACTACTTAATCTAGTATTTTGTATTTGAAATTAAATATGAACATATGAATGTGAGATAGAATAATATTTATTATTGGCAAAGTGCACTTGTGAGAATTTTGGGCACTACATCTCGGGGCCAAGACATGTTGACTATAGCTTTGGTCTTGTCATCGTCAATTCTGATACCCTCTTCGTGCACCACAAAGCCAAGATACTTGCCATTGGAGACATCAAATGCACATTTTAGCGGGTTCATTTTAATGTTGTATTGTCGACAGCGTTGAAATACTCTTCTTAAGTGGTCGAGGTGCATCTCTCATTTCCTAGACTTGACTACAAGATCGTCAATATAGTCCTCGATATAGTCATGAATCATGTCATAGAATATGGCAGTTATAGCCTGCTAATATATGGCACCAGCGGTCTTGAGGCCAAATGGCATGACAATATAGTAAAAATTTTCGAAAAGAGTGTGAAACGCCGTCTTGATCACATCATTTAGATCTATCTTGATTTGATTATAGCCACTGAACCCATCCATAAAAGAGAATATTTCGTGATTAGCCGTGGCATCGATGAGCATGTTGAGGTTCGGGAGTGGGAAGTCATCCTTCGGGTATGCTTTATTCAGATCACGAAAGTCTATGCGGATTCAGATTTGGCCATTTTTCTTTTTAACAGGAATAATATTGGCTAACCAAACAGCATGAATGCGAGGTCTGATATATATGTCCTGCGTCAAGGAGCTTCTGGACTTCCTTTTGAATTTGGAGCTGGATGTGAGTACTGAAATTTCAGGTTGCTCACTTAACAGGTTTAATAGTAGGGTTAGTAGCAAGTTTGTGGGTAATTAACTTACTACTAAGCCCTGACATATCTTCATAAGACCAAGCGAAGACATCACAGTATTCTTTGAGGAGTTAGAATAAAGTAGCTTCGAATTCGGCATCCAAATTAGCGGAAATGAAAGTCGATTTTTTGTCTCCTTCAGCACCCAAATTGATCTTTTTCAGTCCATCTTGCGAGTTTGAAGGCTCATCTTGTAACTTGTTAGGCGCAAGGGGAATTGCCTCTATCCCTTCGGCATATTCTGTTTGAGAACTCGCGAGGCCATTGCTGACCTCGCCATACCTTCAGATACCGTACACAGTTCGACCGTCGGGAAAGGTGTCTTTTCAGAGTAAAACCCTTTTGGGAGTGACTGGATTTACCTCCATATCTTCAGAAGATGTATTAATTGTGTCGCCTAGATTAATGCCACGAGGCCTAGTAATGTTGACATTTTTGGCAAGATCTTCATATAGAGTGGATTTTGCCCAAAAGATTTCTTCTTTCGCAAAAGGAGTCTTGGTAGCTGGAATCATGATTTCTTTTTTATCTTTGATGGCTTTTACACACTGGTGGAGGGTAGAGGGTACCACATGATGTTGATGAAGCCAAGGTCTTCTAATCAAGATGTGATAAGGGACATTCACATCAATGACATAGAATTTAGTGGATGTTCTGATGGGACCAATTTGTAAGTCCACATTGACGTAGCCCTTGGTGTTAAAAGTATCAGAAGCAAAAGTCACCAAGGGTATTGTCTGAAGAACTAACTTGTCTTCAGGGATACCTGTAGCTTTGAAAGTACTCCATGGCATGAGGTTGACAGAAGAGCCATTGTCGATAAGGGCACGCTTAAGAAGCAACTCGTTCACTTTGGCTTCTACATAGAGTGGTTCGTTGTGGAACAAATGTGGGGCTTGCGCATCTTTTGTAGAGAAAGTGATTGTGTCTTCACTTCTTTTGGCAGTTCACTTTACTGCGACGGTGCATCATTGCAAACCAAATTTTTGAAAAATCTTGAATAAGGCAGAAGTAGCTTCTCGTCCGCCTTGTCATTGAACTCGAGAGTGTCAAAAAGATTTTTGAACACTTGAGAGTTTGTGAGGTTACGTATCATGTCATTTATTTCTTGTTCTTTGGAAGAACTTTCTTGGGTTAGGTCTGACTTCGAGCACTCTTCGATGATGCACATTCTCACTTGGCTATCTCCATATCTTGGAAAGGGTTGACTTCTGCCCTTTGTTATTTGTTGTCATGCAGTATTTCACCTCTTCGATCTTTGATTAGATAATGTCTTCTGACTTTGTAACACTCAGAAATACGATGGCCAATTCTACGGTGGAACAAGTAGAATTGTGGGTTTGCTAATTGTTCTTGCGTCGGCGGCCTGGTGTTGGGTGGACAGATTAAATCTCCATCTTCTATCCAGGCTTGAACAAGTATGTCAATTTGCTCATTGGTAAACGGGATCGCTGGAGGAATTTCCTGGTCCCTTCTTGGTGGTTAGTGTTGGTCAATCATAGCTACCATTCTTTTTCACTTGTAAGGCATAGCTTTGGTTGCACCTTGTGGAGGCTTCGTCTGGACCGGAGTTGGCACATACATCTGAGACATAGAAGCCTTTGTGTTGTTGACTCGGAACATCAAATCAGCGAAATTGGTGATGACATGATTTTTAATGTGGATTCGATATGGCGTCAACATCCTATTGATGCAGATGCAAATGAGTCCTCTATCAGATACCATCTCTCTGCAATCAAGAGCAATTTCTTTGAATCTCCATACAAAGTGAGAAAGAGACTCGTTTTCCCGCTGCTTCAGAGTAGCGAGGTCGGCTAACTCCGAGTTGCGTTCCGCCATAAAGAATTTAGTACAGAAAACTATCACTAATTCTTCCCAAGTGGTAATACTGCCAACGGGCAGGTTGATAAACCACGAATAAGCTCTATCAGTAAGAGACTTAGAGAATTCTCTCAGACGGAGCTTATGATCAGAAGCCTAAATTCTAAGATCATCAAGGAAGCTGATGACATGTTCTCTAGTATTACCACTTTTGCCATTGAACTTCTTGAATGAAGGGCTGACATAATCATTTAGATATGGCTTCGAAGTAATCCAAGTAGGGTAGGGAGTTGGAATTTTGTAACTGCCACAT
Source organism: Trema orientale (assembly GCA_002914845.1). Lineage (NCBI taxonomy): Eukaryota > Viridiplantae > Streptophyta > Magnoliopsida > Rosales > Cannabaceae > Trema > Trema orientale. Next base: position 243,813 of record JXTC01000210.1, read on the forward strand.
TTTTGTGGGCTCTTTTGGCTTCACACTTGAACATTTCTTGCAATTACTCCTTGGTGATAAAATTTGGTGAAGAGGTGTTATCAGTATCACTTGGAGTGGTGATGGCAGCATCGGCAGTATTTCTAGTAACTTCGGGTAGAGTAGAGCTTTGGTTTGTTGTAACAGGCAGAATGCCACTTGGGTCAAGGGTCGGGGTAGAAGATCCGACTTCATTCCATCTTCTTTTTCCAGTTAATCATTGTAGAATTTGAGCATGAGATGTTTGTATATCTCCCTGAGATCGTTAAGTGAATTGGGCAGGCTGTTGACCGCATTGGCCAACTCAATATTGGAGGGTTCTTGTCGTTGTTGCGGTTGAGGATGTTATTGTTGACTATCCATTTTGAAAAAGGGAAGATGGAACTTTAATAATAATGTTGCAGACAGAATAATAGTACACCGTCAAGTGTTGAAAATAAACAGGGGTAGAGTAACGGTACACCACTGGATGTTGAGAAATAAAACAAACAGAGTAATGGTACACCACCGAATGAAATGGATAAGGTAGCAAGATGCACTTGCAGATCTTGGGAATCCCAAAGAAACATCAGTTTCCCTTTGGCTACTCCCCAGTGGAGTCGCCTTTTAATGTTCAGGATCGGACCTTGTGCTCTGATTAATTAATAGGACCTGTGATCAATTAAAACAAAGCAAAGAATAACTGAGATTATAGTTAGGTTACAAAGAGTGTACAGGTGTAAGAGTTATCACAATACTGTCCACAAAGTCCTGATAGGCAGTAGATATAGAAAATGATACTTCCCACAGTGTCCTTGCCACGTTAGTGGTTGCAGGGATAATGTGCTTACAATATAATAATAATAAAATAATAATAATAATAGCGTAATAATAACGTAAGTGTTATCACAATGCTGACACTACGTATCGAAGTCCCAATAGGCAGTCGAAATACAGAACGACACCTCCCACAGCGTCCCTGTACATAGGCGGTTGCAGGGATAACTGGCTTACGAATCGACAATAATGTAATAATGCGGAAATAATAAAAGCGTCTGGTTGATGGAGGCGAATAAACCGACCATAATATCAACTAGAAGTTAGATATAGAAAAATAAAGGGGTTAGAGGTAATAATAATAATGATAATAATAATCGTAACATAAATAAGTGAAAGAGAAAACAAAATCCCGAACTTGTGACACAGGTCAAGCATAGAGTTCGAGAATAGTAGCTCGGGGCCCACAAATCACTGAAGTGCAAGAGTTAAAAGCTGCATGCAAAGAAGCTTATTACACAAGTTAGTAGAAAAAGTATGTAAAAATAATAAGATAATAGAAAATGGCATAAAACTAATTAACTAGTAAAAAAAATGATATAAAACTAATTATGAGATAGAAAGTGATATAAACTTGGATATTGGGCCTATAACATGCAAGAAATGAATGTGGACTTAGGAAGTAAAAAGATGAAAAAGAAGTAGATATTTAAATCTATATGCAAATATGGGTTTTTATGCAAAGAATGGAAACTTGAAAACCAAGTTTAAAGTTGCATGTATGTATATATATATGAAGAAGAAGTCATAAGTATATCCAATAATATGTATAAGTGTATATATGAGATGAAGGCCACAGATTGAACTTGTAAAGTCAAGGTTGTTGGTTTATTGGGTTACTGGTAAAAGAAGAGAGAAAGAATTAGAGCCTAAAAGATAATAACTTGATGGAGATAGTGATGATTAATATTTAGTTCATAGTTTGGAAAAAAAATGGTGAGATATATGTATGGGATTTGAAAGTGGAGGCCACGGGTTGGTGCTTGGATGAGAAGTAAATGGTGATATTGATAACTATGGAAGCAACAAGAGAAAGAGATGGAAGGAGGGAGGGAAAGCCAGAGAGCGGTTGAGAGAGAAATGGAGGTTTTTATTATTGAAGGCTTCATGTCCCCAAAATGAGGGGAGTTACACTAATTTATAGTCAAGTAATGTCTTGTGATACAAGAGGGTTTAACCCCTTAGTCCTTAAGCTAGATGTTTCTGAGGTTCTAGAAGCCTAAAACAACTTGTATTATAAGTACATGTATTACAAGGCCTTGGGGCACAAGTTGGGGACTTCTAGAATCTTCTATAGCAGTGGGAGATACTTGAGTTCGAAGCTAGAGGCTTGTAAGCGAGAAATGACACCTAGCCTTTCCTTTGAGTGACATGTAGTTGGGACTAAATAGGAGGACCTCAAGCGACATGTAGTTTGGTTCTACGTTACGTGTAGTTCTCCTTTGGTGGCTTGTAGTTTAGCTCATAATCCAAGTGCTAGTGAATGAGGTCCAAGTGACATGTAGCTTAGGGCAAACTATATGTCGTTTTTCTTGAGCATGTGCCATTTGTTCTCCGCTACATATAGCCTGATCATTTTTGCTTAGTCTTGTTAATTCATGCTCAATTACTACTAATTCTCATTTTAGGATTAATCTCAAAAATTGGGAAAACCCCAAAACAGATACAATTCCACGTGTTAGAAAAATTATTGGCGTTTTTGACAGCTCAACCTCCAAGTAAACAAGTGTGGGTGGTTTCAATGACTATCACCACGTGTTAGATAGCCAGTATTTCTGACGCATATGATACCGATCATTTGGTCCGAAACAAACAGGAAGAATGATTGGTTAGTTTTCTGACACAAGTGATTTTAGCCATTCGATTAAAAATATATACATATATATAAAGTACTAAAGATAAATAATTAGAAATTTTGATTTTTAACACTGGTGATTCTAACAATTTTGTCAAAGATAAAAGAAAAATAAAAGTGTTGAATTTAATGTGGGTGATTTGCAAGAGTGCTTGCATGGAACAACCTTTTTACAGTTGCATGTAGAAAACTTAACTAGTCAACAACTTTAACACCACGGATATGCAGGTATTTAAAATACTGAAAATAACGTATTCGGTTACAAATAAGAGTCGCATTACATAACTCAGCTTACTAAATAACTTATCCTCGCGGATATGTGGCAAATATTAGCGATTGTGGTAGCACAATATGTATAATTAGTCAATTAGCACCCTGCAAAAATAATGGAACGTGAGAAGTTGGTCTAGGAATTAGTCAGTATCCCAAAATCTCTATCGTACGAAAAATTAGTATAACAAGAATGATTTTTGACGAAGCTGTTAGGTCCAAAAGTTCGGCATTCTAAATGGCAAAGTTTTGAGAACTCAAGTTAATATAAAGAGGAAGATGTTGTTACAACAAGTCTGAAGTTGTTACAATAAGTCTGAAGTTGTTACAACAAGTGTTGCTATATGACAAAACGAAACTTGCATTTTTCTTTATATGGAAACCTTCTAGAATGTGCCCAAATGTATTTGATGATTCTGGTGATAATATAGGTGAAATATAAATGGAATTTCATACATAGCTGGTTAGGATATTTTGCTATCAATTTTCAATCAATTCCTTTTATATTTACCATATAAATCATTGATTATTTCCTCATCCTTTTGTCATTGATTGATATCTGATTGCCTCTTATTAAATAATGAATTTGGACAGGTTTCTGAAGTGAATTCATAAGGATTTTCGTCCTTAATTATTACTGGAAATTGCTCATCAATTAATTAAGTTTTCATTAGTTAATTCATTTGATTTGATGGGTTGTTGTAATCAGATTTCTTGATCTGTTGCAATAACTCCAGATATTTAAGAAAAGATTGGTTAATTTTCTTAAAACTTGGCTTTTGATTGATATTGATTGAGATATGATTTTCTAGGTTAATTATCAATCTTTGACAGTTTAATTGAAGTTTTCCAGCTATCCAAAACGTGTCCAAACTGAATCAAAGGAGCGATCATGAATCTGGATATTTTTCTAGTAATTGTTCAGAAAGTTGTTGCAAGTTGTTGCAACAACTTTCTGGCTGATTACAACATTTATGGAAAGATTTTGATTTTGTTATTAATTCTTTCCTTATTTGATTTCAGCCTATTCACACTACAATGGATGACCAAGGAGGCTGTAATTCAACTAAAAAAGCTCACCAAGTCCAAGGGATTTATATGCACTTCTGAGAGAAAAATATACTGTAATAGAGCTTTTATTTTGTGCCCAAACTATGAGAAAAAGAGAGCTTCTTTAAAAGAGTTTTGAGAGTTTGTTTTTGTGTGAGCCTTGAATGTTCTTAGAGTGATTAGCTCTAGGAAAATCACTTGAGATTGTAAAAGTCCTTCGGGAGAAGGGCTGGATGTTCTTCGGGAGAAGATAGGTTCTAGTGCATAGGAGGAAGTCCTAGTGTATGGAACTGAAAGCACACCGTAGCAGAGAAGATCGATCTTGCTATTGAAGGGAGTTCAAGAGCTTGGAGTCAAGTAAGACGAGTGGAGCTCGCTGTAAATATTGAGAGAAGAGTCAAACATAGTGCATCAAGATATGAGAGAGTCTTTCTTGTTTAAGTCATTGGTGTTTGTACTTTAAAAATTTCTACTAATATGTTTCCTTCTCTGGGCGTGGCCCCATGGAGTAGGTTATTGAAAAATAGCTGAACCATATAAAAATCTCTGGTATCATTTATTTTCTTTTAATTTTGTTATTGTGATTGTTTTGCCTATAACACACGTTTTTTTTTTGTTAAATATCACCTAGGGGAAAAGACCCCCGGTTATTTTATTAAATAAAATTAAAATGAAAAAGAGTACAGAAAGGCACCGAGAGGGGAGATATTACAGGTTAAAAAGCTAAAATAATCTAAACGCCCTGGAAGGAGCCAAATAGTAATGCCGAAACATGACTATTGTCTTAGCTTCCGTACAATGCCTCATTAAAAACCTTTCCACGTAAAACCCAAAGGGAAAAATCGCAGAAAGGGAAAAAGAGCACATTGCATTACAAAGTATTGGGCAACTATGAAAAACGAAAAGCAGAGCGCCCCATGTAATCCTTGGAAAAGGCATCTTGAATAAATGAAGGGGTGGAATGCCACCATGTTGAGGTCTGGAAACCTGTAGCTCGAGAAGCCAAAATATCAGCAACTGTATTACCTTCCCTGTATATATGAGAGACATGAAAATTCATCTTTGAAACCCTTTCAATGCAACGCAACCAAGGGGGTTTCCAGCGCCAAGGGACAGATGATGAACGTGACCTCAAAAGAGCAACCAAATAGGAAGAATCACATTCCAACCATAAGTTCATCCAACCAAACTCATAAGCATAAAAGATAGCGTGTA
>JXTC01000210.1:253012-275153 GCA_002914845.1 Trema orientale
GAAACCCTAGCCGTCTCCCTTACCAACCCATGAGCACCTAGCTCCAGATTAGACGCAGCAGCACCTCCCGAAGCCATCCCATGAGCACCTCCCGAAACCATCCCATGAGCATCATCCGTAACCCTAGAATCCGAAACCCTAGAATCCGAAACCCTATCCGGAGCCCTAACGCCATCCGAGACCCTAACCTCTTCTCCAACCAACCCATGGGCACCATGCGACTGATGAATCAAATACATCTCCAACCCATGAGCACCGACCCGAGAAATGTCATCCTGCAGCCGAGACTCCTTCCGATTAGGGTTGGGTGGTTGTTCCTCCTCATTTTCAGAATCGGCCCTAGAGTCCACATGTTTTCGTAACTTGAAATCATTGAATCCATAACCAGAAAGCAAGTAGGCAGACGTATAACGATCTAATTTGGTAGTCATGATTGAAAGATGATGGAATTTTTGTGAAGAAAAATGCCTAAAACCGAAACCCTAGCAGAGCAAGAGTACGCATCTTCTCCCCCTTGGTACTTTCAATGATCGCCTATAACACACGTTTAATACTTCATTGTTGCAACAGCAGCAGAATTCCTCTAACTGTTGCAACAAGAATGATAACCAATTTTTATATTTGTTTATTTCTAATAATAAATCGAAAAATTGATATACCTGCGATCTTTGATCTTTCAACTGGAATAAGAGCAGAGTCATTTAGTGAGATTTTGGGAAGTTTTCGATTCATTTTTGCAGGAATGTCGTTTTTGTTTGAAGGAAGTTCAATTTTACATCCACCTTTATTAGATGGTACCAACTATCCTTATTGGAAGTCCAGGATGAGAGCATTCATCAGAGCACTTGACATTAAAGTTTGGAGATCTATTCTCACAGGTTGGTCTCATCCTGTTATCAAAGCTGATGATGGAACAATCTCTTTGAAATCTGAGATTGATTGGTCACCCCATGATGATTTGCTGGCAAGTTACAATACCAAAGCTTTACATGCCATTTTCAATGGGTGTGATATAGAGCAAATCAAATTGATTTCTTCGTGTGAAACTGCCAAAAAGTCATGGGAAACCCTTCAAACTCATTTGAAGGTTCAGGTGATATTAACCGTAATAAACTCGTGTCTCTTACTACTAGATTTGAAAAATTACGCATAGATGAAGATGATTCACTTTCTTATTTTTCTAAAAAATTGTGTGACATTGCTAACGAGTCTTTTGCTCTTGGTGAAAAGATTCCTGAGGCTGTTATTATGAGAAAAATTATCAGGTCACTCTCAGATCGTTTTCAGCCTAAGATCATTGTAATTGTAGAAAGCAAGAATCTTGATACCATGAAGGTGGAAAACCTGATGAGTTCTCTTCGTGCTTTTGAAATGTCTTTGAAACACAAAAGAAAGGATGAATCCATTGCTTTCAAATCTACCCAAAAGATTGAGGAAGATGAAGATGACGATCTTGCCCTACTAACGAAAAATTTCAAAAAATTCTTAAAGAAAGTAGGCAAGTCATCGAAGCCTAAATCCTCCACATCTAAATCCTCCAAAGGTAATTCTTCCTCTAAATCTTTTGATTTTTTTAATAGTAAGGGTGTTAAGTGTAGGGAATGTAGTGGATTTGGTCATATCCAATCCGAATGTGCTAACACTCTTAAAAAGAAATCAAAATCATGTGCCACACCATGGAATGATGAAGAGTCTGATGGCAGCCAAGACGAAGATGACAATAATGTAAGTATTCATGTTGCATTGACTGCCTCTTTGTTTTCTGGTTCACGTTTGAAATTGCAGGAAGTTGCATGTTCTGTTGCAACAAAGACTGGTTGTTACAACAGTATTGCTGATGTCAATGATATTGCAACACAATTCGTAAAACCAGATGATAGCATAGCTAAATTTAGTTCTGACAACAGGGATGATTCAGAGGTAGATGAGGAATCACTTGGAGAGACATATGAAAAATTGTACTCTCAATGTGTAAGACTTTGTGCTGAAAACCGAAACTTGGTAAGTTCTAATTCTAAATTACTTAATCTTAAGGAAAATTCAGTAAAAAGATTGAAAGAATTGGAATTACAAGTTGAAGAAAAAGATAAGAAATTGAAAGAAGTTTCTTTTGAGCTTAATAGAACTATGAAATCTCTTAAAATGCTCAATTCTGGTTCTTCTCAATTGGATCTTATTTTGTCATCTAGAAAATTTTCTGGTGATGTTACTAGACTTGGTTTTAAAGGTGAATGTTCAGTAACAAAAACTATTTTTGTGAGAGAAAAATCAGTTTCTGCTCCAACCAGTATGCCTGCTATTGCAATAGCAAGTTCAAAAAATGTTTCACCACCTGTCAGTGCACCTGCTGTTGTAACAGCAGGATCTCACACAGAAATCAGACGTGGTATTGGTTTTGTATCGTCTGTAGGATCAACAGGTAAATACAACAAACCTGTTGCAACAACAGATTCGTCCACGGAAATCAAAGGTAAGAAATTCATACCCACTTGTTACTTTTGTGGAATTAAAGGTCACATAAGGCTTAGATGTTTTACAGTAATGAGTTTTCTAAAAAATAATTATTTTAAAAATTCATTTGTGGGTTCTCTTCCAAGAAACACACTAAGACCCAAAATTGATTTAAAAAAAAATTCCAGAAAGGTATGGGTAAGAAAGTCAGTTCTTAATTATTTTGCTTCTCTTTCATGTTTGAGAATCAGTACTACTAACTCTTGGTATTTTGATAGTGGATGTTCCAGGCATATGACAGGTGACAAGAGCATTCTGGCGAATTACAAACCTATTTCTAAGGGTATGGTGACCTTTGGCAATGGAGTTAAACGAAGAGTTCTTGGCATAGAAACTCTTGACATTGATGGACTTCCTAATTTGAAGAAAGTGATGCACGTACAGGGACTTAATGCTAATTTAATTAGTGTAAGTCAATTGTGTGATTTGAACTTGCATGTTAGGTTCACCAATGAAAAGTGTCAACTTCTGGATACTTCAAGTAAGTGCATTCTGGAAGGGTATAGGTCTTTGGATAATTGCTATACTTTATCTCAGGAAGAGGCTCGTGTGATGATGAATAGCAGAAGATTGATCAATTTCTTGATTGAGAGAGGCTACAAAGGAGGGGGAGTAGACAAAACACCTTTTTAAACATTTTATTTTTGGATTTATCATTGCTCAAATTTGTGAGAATGAAATTGTGTTTGTTTCTACTTCTCAATCTAGACAAGTGTTTGTCAATCTTTTCATCAGGGATTTAGTTGAATCCATGACAATTGCTTTGGATTTTGTGGATACAGAAAGACAGTTTGCTGATATATTCACTAAAGCCTTTGATTGAATTTGTTCTTTTTCTTTTAATTTTATTCTGGCCGAGAATTGCATGAATTATCCCTGTATTTTGATTTGGAGAAATATTAAGATCTTAGAAAAAGTTAATTTATTCTTTTCATAAATTTGATTGTTTAATTAGATTGATTCTAAGATTCTTGTTATTTGAATTTTTCGTTGCATAGGATAAATTGACTAATCTGGATTGGATTTTGACTGGCAAATATTTGATTGATCTCTTGTGTTGAAAATATTATATTTACATGCATCATAAACAGAAAAAGCTACCTAACACTGAAGAGTGAAAGCCGTCTATGAGTAATTTGGGCCTATGTATCACAAAATATGTAGAGGATAATCTACCGTGTGAAAATGGCTACCTCAGTAATTAGAGTGAAAGCTACTGTTTATGTTAAAATAAATATGCTGAGGATGATATAAAAAAGAAATATAGATGCAGCACAATTTACTTATGTGAAAAGTGGAAGAAAATTTCATGAGATCAAGAAAAAGATTTGTTAGCCATTACTCAATCCAGCTCATTCAGCCAGTCCTATAATTCGGAAAATTATTTTGACAAGAATTTTAGAATTGATTTAATTTTAGAATCATTTTTATGTCTAGAATAAATATACTAATTCTTTGATTTTGAGTTTATTCTATTTAAAAATATTGGGGACTTTTATCATTTCTTGGCTAGATATTTTTTTTTTCATATTTAAAAAAAAAAAGAGGGGCTTTCAGTTTTATATTTGTAAATTGTTACCACTGTTGCAACAATGCTTCCAATGTTCTTGTTTTGGTTTTAGCTAGAATCTTTGAATTTTTCAGTTTCCTGAAATCATTTTTCTTTTTTGAGGGTTTTGTGCATATATGATGTGAAATTGAATTTCTTCAAATCATAACCCTTGTTTCTTTGGCTAGGTATCCTCTCTTTCTCCTTCTTTCTTTACAACGTTTTCTCTCTCCAGTTCTGCCTATTGTTTCTTACAAGTTGAAGGGCAAAGAAGTTACTGAACCACCTGCTGCAACAACTGCCAAATCTAAGAAGAAGACAGCTGCTGCCAAGAAGTCTTCTCCTGTGGCAACACCTTCTGTTGTGGTCTCTCAAGAGTCTATGGAGTTGGAGAATTTGAAAGCTGATCAAGTCAGGCAGACTAAGCGATTGGAGGCCATTGAAAAAGTGTAAAAAGAGATATTTGATCGGTTGAAAGCTGCCTTTGCTGCTCCGTCAGCTGTTGCTTCTCATCCTTCTGGATCGTCCCAACCTGAAGTACCAGTATCTCCACCTATTGCAACAAGTCCAGAAAAGCAAGCTAAGAAACACTACAAGAAGATGCAACTATGATCATTTTTTTTGTTTACTTTGCAGGATCTTGCTGCATGGAGTTTTCTTTCTTTTGTTTCCATAAACTTGTTTTCATTTGTTTCGAGTTTAAGACTTCATGTTTGGCTTGTTATTCTGCTGCTTTGGGCATCTTTTGACAAAAAGGGGGAGATCATAAGAATTTTCTTATTTTGAGATCATGACATTTTATTTTGTTTGGATATCATGAGATATTATTTTCAGGGGGAGCAAGTTGTTTTTGATGAGGAAATTTAACCATCTGATTTGCAGGTTTTTATACTTAAGCTCTTTGTGTTCTTTCTCATATTGATTTTGACAAAAAGATGCCAAAGGGGGAGATTGTTAGGTCCAAAAGTTTGGCATTCTAAATTTGAGAACTTAAGTTAATAAAACGAAAAAGATATTGTTACAACAAGTCTGAAGTTGTTACAACAAGTGTTGCTATATGACAAAACAAAACTTGCATTTTTATTTATATGAAAACTTTCTAGAAAGTGCCTAAACGTGTTTTGTTTCCATATTTGATGATTCTGGTGATAATATAGGTGAAATATAAATAGAATTTCATACATAGCTGGTTAGGATATTTTACTATCAATTTTCAATCAATTCCTTTTATATTTACCATATATATCATTGATTATTTCCTCATCTTTTTGTCATTGATTGATATCTGATTGCCTCTTATTAAATAATGAATTTGGACAGGTTTTCGAAGTGAATTCATAAGGATTTTTGTCCTTAATTATTGCTGGAAATTGCTCATCAATTAATTAAGTTTCTATTAGTTAATTGATTTGATTTGATAGGTTGTTGTAATCAAATTTCTTGATCTATTGCAACAACTCCGGATATTTAAGAAAGATTGGTTAATTTTCTTAAATCTTGGCTTTTGATTGATATTGGTTGAGATATGATTTTCTAGATTAATTATCAATCTTTGGCAGGTTAATTAAAGTTTTTCAGCTGTCCAAAGCGTGTCCAAACCGAATCAAAAGAGCAATCATGAATCTGGATATTTTTCTAGTAATTGTTCAGAAAGTTGTTGCAACAACTTTCTGGCTGACTACAACATTTATGGAAAGATTTTGATTTTGTTATTAATTCTTTCCTTATTTGATTTCAGCCTATTCACACTACAATGGATGACCAAGGAGGCTGGAATTCAACTATAAAAGCTTTCCAAGTCCAAGGAATTTATATGCAATTCAGAGAGAACAATATACTATAATAGAGCTTTTATTTTGTACCCAAATTATGAGAAAAAAAGAGCTTCTTTAAAAGAGTTTTGGGAGTTTATTTTTGTGTGAGCCTTGAATGTTCTTAGAGTGATTAGCTCTATGACAATCACTTGAGATTGTAAAGGTCCTTCGGGAGAAGGGCTGGGTGTTCTTCGGAAGAAGATAGGTTCTAGTGCATAGGAGGAAGTCCTAGTGTATGGAACTGAAAGTACGCCGTAGCAGAGAAGATTGATCTTGCTATTGAAGGGAGTTCAAGAGCTTAGAGTCAAGTAAGACGAGTGGAGCTCGCTGAACATATTGAGAGAAGAGTCAAACACAGTGCGTCAAGATATGAGGGAGTCTTTCTTGTTTAAGTCATTGGTGTTTGTACTTTAAAAATTTCTACTAATATGTTTCTTTCTCTGGGCGTGGCCCCATGGAGTAGGTTATTGAAAAATAGCCGAACCATATAAAAATCTCTGGTGTCATTTATTTTCTTTTAATTTTGTTATTGTGATTGTTTTGCCTATAGCACACGTTTAATACTTTATTGTTGCAACAACAACAATACGACTAACTGTTGCAACAGTAGCAGAATTCCTCTAACTGTTGCAACAAGAACGACAACCAATTTTTATATTTATTTATTTCTAATAATAAATTAGAAAATTGGTATACCTACGATCTTGGATCTTTCAGAAGCTAATGGACTTTAGGCTTGTATCAAATTTGGTCTAATGGACTTTAGGCTTGTATCAAATTAACCAAGTATGTGGCTTGGAATATATGGGAAAAGAGAAGAAAAATAGAGTAAGATTTGCTTGAGAATTTAGGAAAGTAAAGCTATGTTATTGACGTAGGAGATCATAACATTATGGAAGTTGGGAAATCGAGACAGACAGGGAATTACCATCAATATCTCATTTACTGAGGACACCTAACGAGAAAAAGGAACTAAATGAGCAAAGTAAGATCTGGTTTGACAAAAGGGAACAAAAAACACCTTTTGGACGTAAAGCATGAAAGTATAACAATAGATAAAAGAGTAATGCTACATATCTTCTTCCCAAGTTATCTAGAAAAAATAACTTGATAATGCGGTAATATATGACTGGTAACTACTATATACACTGCCACATCATTCAAATTAATTTGTCAAGATAACTTCTGTTATTTGACAATTTCCTAAATAAAATATGTAGATATACTTGAAAATATGTCTCTGTTGCTCCCTTTCGTTACAATGCACAACCCTTTATATAGGCGTCTATAAGCGCTGGGTACTAGACTGATGATATTCTCATAAGCACTCTAAAGTTTGACATACCATCTTGATGTATCTTAGCCGACAACCGTATAGGACATCTTATACTTAGAAAATGTGTCAAATGAAACCATGACAAACGGATTAGTCCAACTGCGCCACATAGCTACTTTTAATTGCCAATAAAATGTTGACACTTGCACACTTATTTGCTTCTAATGGGAGATTGATACTAGTCTTGATATTATGGTCTTCTAATATCTTCTTTTGTCCAACACATATCACATATTCTTGATAAACTCTATGTGATATATATATACACACGCATATTTTTTGTGTACTAAGATGAACATTTTTATTGCTTAGTTTTCATATTTTAAATCCTATTCTATTTATATGCTCCTAATATTCTAATTCTTATTAATTTTTTTGAAGGGATAATTTTTATTAATTTTAATGAGAAAATGTAGTAAAACAGCTTTGTATTTCATAATTTTTTTTATGACACCCTTTGTGTTTTAAAAAATATGAAAAAAAAACCCTTTAAATTTGATTTTTCATTACAAAAAAAAAAAAAAAACTTGTAACTAGATTATTTTTGAAATTCAACCTCCTCATATTATCAAAAATAAGGAAATCGATAGAAATGACAAAATTACCCTTAATAAATAACACTTGCACATTCACACTTTACTTCTAATGAGAGATTGATACTTGTCTTGATATCATAGTCTTCTTTAGTCCAACACATATCACATTTTCTTGATAAACTCTATGTGATATATGTATATACACACATATATTTTTTGTGTACTAAGATGAACATTTTTATTGCTTAGTTTTCATATTTTAAATCTATTCTATTTATGTGCTCCTAATATTCTAATTCTTATTAATTTTTCTGAAGGGATAATTCTTATTAATTTTAATGAGAAAATGTTGTAAAACAACTTTGTATTTCATAATTTTTTTTTGACACTCTTTGTGTTTTAAAAAATAGGAAAAAAAAAACACTTTAAATTTGATTTTTCATTACAAAAAAACTTGTAACTTGATTATTTTTGAAATTCAACCTCCTCATATTATCAAAATTAGGGAAATTGATAGAAATGACAAATTACCCTTAATAAATGACACTTGCACATTCGCAGTTTGCTTCTAATGAGAGATTGATACTTGTCTTGATATCATAGTCTTCTTTTATCCAATACATATCACATTTTCTTGATAAATATATATACACACACACATATTTTTTATGCACTAAGACGAACATTTTTATTGCTTAGTTTTCATATTTTAAATCCTATTCTATTTATATGCTCCTAATATTCTAATTCTTATTAATTTTTTTGAAGGAATAATTCTTATTAATTTTAATGAGAAAATCTTCTAAAATAACCTTGTATTTTAAAAAATATGAAAAAAACCTTTTAAATTTGATTTTTCATTACAAAAAGACTTATAATTTGATTATTTTTGAAATTCAACCTCCTCATATTTTCAGAATTAGGGAAATAGAAATGACAAAATTACCCTTAATAAACGGTAGATTTAGATTTAAAATAAATTCAAGAATTATTTATAATAGTTTTCGAATAACATTTTGATTTTTACCTCATACGTGAGAAAATAGTTTCAAAACCTAAATCTACCATCCACTAAAGGTGATTGCGCCATTTCTTATTAATTTTCTGAATTTTATCTATATGAGAATGTCGGATTTCGAAAATAGACAAATTACAAGGCTTTTTGCAATTAAGAATCAAATTCAAGAGTGTTTTCCCTATTTCTTAACACACAGAGAGTTTTGAAAAAAGACAAAAAAAAATACAAGGTTATTTTATGAAGTTTTCTCTAATTTTAATGCCCCATAAAATTTTGATTTATTGTATAGCTAATTAGTATAAATAGCATCAAACTTTTTTATTTGAACATTAAAAAAAATAACTCATAATCCAACAAATTATGTTTAATTTATTATAAAAGAAATTAAATTTAGAATATCAATAAAAATGTAACAAATTTGATAATTAAATTCTATAAATAAAACAAGTTCATATTATTGGTAACTAAAAATTTTTAAAATTAAAAGGTGATAAAATCATGTTCCAAACTTCTGTAAATGAAATAACACAATTAAATTTCACAAGCTACATATGAAAAAAATAAAAATAAAAATAAAATATGAAGGAAAAAAAGATTAGAATTATCGATAAATTTAAAAGCTAATTTCTTTCCACAAATATTAAAAAAAAAACCATCTGAGAACTCATTATGTACATATGAATTTGAATCAAAATAAAGGTAAATTTGTTTCCTTTTGTAAATTAAAATTAGTATGATAATAAGTGAAATTAACCTAATATTCTAGGTCACTTTTTACTTGATCAAAATACTATAGTGAAAAATAAAAATATATTGAGAACTCATAATTTGTATATATATATATATATTTATCTTCATACTAGTTATATATATACAGGATAATGCTAGGTATTGCAACTAATTTACTAAAATTTTTGTACTAACGTATATGCAAGTGAGTTATTACCATTTAATTGGTGTGTTGAAACTTACCATAAATGATTTTAATACCATCCACTAATTGAATAGTGGCAAATGACAACTCACTTGTCATACATACGTGTTGGTATTAAAAATTTAGTAAATTATTTGGAATATCTAGCATTGTCCATATATATATGGTATAGAATTTCAGATCTAGTTACTTTCAATCAATTTATCAAATAGATTTAGTCTCACCAAACAAATACAAATATGAAAAAAAAAAAACAAAATAAGATATATGTAAATACAATTTCTGCCAGGTCGACCCGTTAAAGGGGACATGAATAATTTTTCTTTTATTTTTATAATACGGATTGGAATCAACTGTTATATGATTTACAATTTCAGGTTATCTTTAACATAATACACACATAGTATTCTTCTTTTGATTTTTTTCCCTATACATGGAAAAAAAAATAATATTAGGAGGGAATAAGTATGAAATTGGTTTGCTACAAATAAAAGAAAACAAAAAGAAAGAATTGGTAAAAATTGTGCATTACCTTATTTTCTTGTCAATATTGGGATTAGGAATGTTAATATTAGGAGGGAATAAGTATGAAATTGGTTTGCTACAAATAAAAGAAAACAAAAAGAGAGAATTGGTAAAAATTGTGCATTATCTTATTTTCTTGTCAATATTGGTAAAAATTGTGCACCAGGGAAGCAAGGTGCTGATTTTTTAGAACTAGGAGCGCTGCAGCTCTTGCTTATTTCCTCTTCCTCTTTTTCACCCTAATTTCATTTGAATTTTTATATTATACTTGATTTATGAATATGTTTGGAATCATGAAAGTCTTATTGTGATTAGCAATGGATTATCCTATCTTGAACTAATTGATACAAACTAGGGGAATGATATAGCTTATACTTTGATTCTATGTCTTGATTTCCAATATGTTCTTTGATGTTGTTCTTGAATTTATTTATATTATTCCATGCTTAATACTTCTCAACTAATTAGCTACTAGTTAGATGAATTAGTTTCTAGAATTCGACAATTGAGAGAGGGAATCTTAGAAACAACCATAAGATAATATAACCTAGAAGTTTATAGAATTCAAGAGAACATATAACTCCTTTAAAGCTATAATCAAAGAATCATTAAGCTTAACAAATTTTTAATTTTTAGATTCAGAATAGAAATATTGAAATCAGAATTTAAGAATGATTTCACTTGGCACTCGAGAGAAGGAGTAGGAATATCTTTGGGTTCTTGGCTTATAAACTAGGAATAATTGATTAGGATGAAATTGGTGATCAAAAGACATAGTTGATTGTTAGGTGAATTCAATCCCCTTGTACATTTGTTGATAGAAGTCTCTATATTTTATTTTTGTATTTGTATTTATATTTGTATTTATTTAATTATAAATTCATTTATTTTGATTGCCTAGATAAGGTAGGTCACGATAATTCCAGTACTTAGCAGGAATTTAACACCCAATTTTTCATGGGATCAGCAACTTTATACTTATCACTTTATTACTTGTTTACGACCTGTGCACTTACAGTTATTTTATGTTTATGCATTTAGTGTAACATGAAGCGATTGGTACGTAAACTATGCAACCAAGAACTCATAGATGGAAAATATTTGGTTCTTGACTAAAAACAAGTTGTAATAGGGAGTACTTTTGATAACCAGTAGGTCTGAAGCAAATAAGAGTGGCAGCATATAATACAGCATGCTCCCAAGTAGAAATAGGTAACTTTGTTCTCATTAATAGTGGTCTAGAAATTAACTGAATATATTTAATAAATGATTTAGCAAGACCATTTTGTGTATGTGTGTGGGTAACATGATGCTTAACATTAATTCTAGTTGACATACAATAATCATTAAAAGCTTGAGATGTGAACTCATCAGCATTATCAAGATGAATTTTCTTTATTATATGGTCTAGAAATTGTGATCTTAAACGAATTAATTGAGTAGGAAAACTCGCATGCAACATTGCAAGTAGATAACAAGCAAACATGTGACGAATGTGTTGAAGCATTTATCAACACTATAAAGTATCAAAATGGTCCACATGCTGGGTATATCGGCCCACATATATCTACTTGAATTCTTTCTAGAAATGCAAGAGACTTAACTACAACTTTCATGGGAGATGGCCTGATAATTAATTTGCCCTAAGAACAAGTTGCACAAAAAAATTTATTGCACAAAAGAATCTTCTGGTTCTTTAATGGATGTCCATATGAGTTTTCTATAATTCTTCGCATTATAAATGAACTAGGATGATATATACTGTCATGCCAAAGAGAGAAAACTTTAGGATCAAAAGCTCTCTTGGCCATCACATTAATTGATTAAATTGCACTTATTAGTGTGTAATATAACTGAGAGGAAAAAGCACATAATTTTTCTAGTATTTGCTTCTGGCATGAGACAATAGAAGTAATGTAGAGGCATTTTATATTATTCCCATTTGTAGTCTCAATATTATATCCATTTCAGCGTATATCTTTGAAACGTAGTAAATTCGAGAATAAAGATTTATAATTAATCTAGTTCCTTTGGGTAACGTAATTATAGCTCTTCTGGAGCCTTCAATTAGAGTTGCATCTCCTGAAATTATACTCATTTTGGCTTTTAATAATGATAAATTTGTAAAATATTTCTCATCTTTAAGAATTGTGTGTGTTGTTGCACTATATGCTAGGCACATACCTTTACCATTAGTTTTGAAATCAAGACTAGTTAAATCTATATTTATTCACATATCAAAATATATAATAAGTATTAAGAGATGCTGAAATGAGAAATATAAATATACTATTAATAAAGATGATATATCAAATAGACATTAAACAATATATCAAATATAATCTGAAACCCAACTTTAATAATAGACACACATAGGCCTACTTTAATTTTTTATTAGTTGGATTCTCAAAGAAGTCTGAAACATGTAAATATGTAAAATTCATAGGGTTATTATGGTCAATGAACTTTGTTCTACTTTATTTTTCCTTTTCCCTTTAGTAAGGCTTGATAAAGGTCGACAAAATGTTTAGACGTACGACAGGTACGTGACCAATGTCTTTTCTTACCACATCCATAACAAAACTTTTCAGCATTTTTGGGTGGTTTATTTTGTGGACCTTTCCACTTTTCTGGGCATCTCTTCATTATTCTACCACTTATGGTGAGTTGTGACTTTCTTAAAATTTGAAGAATTATTGTTACAACCATAATAACAAGAAAGACTTCGACCTTGACTATGACCCCGACCCCGACCACGACCATGATTTTGGCCATAGTTGTCATATATAGTATTTATTTCAGGAAATACTGTTGAACCAGTTGGGCGAGTTTCGTGGGTTTTTTTTATTATTTATCAATAGTTCATTATTTTGATCAGCAATAGGCAAACATGAAATCAACTCAGAATACCTTTTAAAACCACGCTTCTCGATATTGTTGCTGCAAGACAATATTCGAGGCATGTATTTTTTCTAACATGTCTTCATCAATAATCTTTCCATATAATTTCAACTTAGAAGTAATTTTGAAAATCGATAAGTTATATTCACTGACTGTTTTAAAATCCTATAAGCATAGATGAGTCCAGTCATATCGAGCTCTTGGGAGTATCACAGTTTTCTGGTGGTCATATCTTCTTTTTTTTTTCGAACTTTGCTAAAAGACAAATGGATAATTTACTGTTAAATATTCAGTTTTCAATCCTTGGTGCAAATGATGCTGAAGGAAAATCATAACTTTTACACGATTCTGAACGAATGTCTCATTTCCTTTCTTAATTGTATTTCCAAGATTCATGGCATTTAGTTAGATTTCAATATCAAGTGCCTATGACAAATAGTTCTTGCCCGAAATTTCAAGGGCAACAAACTCAAGCTTTATAGGATTTGACATATTGATAACTATTATATCATAAAAGAAAATTGCAATTATGAGATTAGAATTAATAACAACGCATATACATGAAATAATAAGTAAGCTACAATTATTTCAAAAACTTGAAATGTGTAAATTATTTATTCAGCCGGTTTGGTTTTTTATCGGTCAGTATAGAAATAGACATTAAATTTGGAGTACCAATATTTTCATCCATACTGATATTTTTGTACTTATGTGATTTAATTCGCTCATTTACATTTACCAATATTTTCATCCATACTGATATTTTTGTACTTATGTGATTTAATTCGCTCATTTACATGCATTTTCTTAATGCAATTGTAAAAAGTTCCCATAAACTGTCAAAGGCATTCACATTGATGCTTGACTCATTCAATTACATGTCAACACTTGCCACTCAAACGAAAAAACTACCAAGTCTAACACTTATTCATTTACACATGAGCATCACCAATCAATAAAACACACCCAAGCATTAAGTTGATTACTCATATTGTACGCTCACACCCTTGCTCATTGGTAACTCTATGAAAATAGAGTTGTTTATATTCTTTTACTTTTATATTTTGTGTGTTTCTGAGTAGTTTTAGTTTAATTTAGGTTATTTTATAGTTAATTTGATTATTAGTATTTAGATATAATTCTATTAGATTTAGTTATTTAATTTAATTTAGTTTAGGATAATTTAGTTTTATTTAATTTAATTCGGAATTTATTTAATTCAGATTATGATTTGTTTTATTTATTTGTCTTATTCTATTTTGATTTAGATTTAAATAAAAGAAAAAGGAAAAAAGAAATCAGAAAAAGCAAGGCTAGTCGCGCGAGTGAGAAGTTGTACGATCTCGGCCGTCAGATCACGGTCAAAATCCACTAGGCAAGCACGTGTCTCGAACGCGTGGTGTCAAGTGAGTGAAAGGTAGAGGAACAGCTGGGCCATGTGATTGTCAGCGCTGTAACACCTTTTCTAGCCGTGTCCATTCCTGTACTTCGCATCTTTCTTACACCCGGTATTTAAGCCATTCAAGACGTGCCATTTTAGCCAATTGACTTTGACCTTTTCTTTAGCGAATCCGAAAGAATTTTTGTGCGAGCTCACCTCTGTTCGTCCGCATACGATAATATCCCTTAACTCAGAAAAGGTGAAGGAAGAGAAAGAGATAGAAAAGAAGAAAGAGGAAATTGTGGAATACTTGTACAACACTCTAAACTCAGCTATAAATAGCAAGAACGTGAAGAGAAAAATGGACACCAATTTTGAGAGAGAAAACTCAACTTTTTCTAGAGAGAGTGTGTGAGATGAGTGCGAGGTTAGGCTAGTTTTTAGAGAGGCTAGAGAGATGATCTTAGTTGTGCAGTTTTTCTGTTTTTCAGCTTTGATTCCCGAGAGTGCTTCAACGCTTATACATTTGGTTTGTTGAATTCTTCAATATTTTTAATTTCAATATATTATTTTCTAGTTTCTCATATAAATTCAGTCATGTTTTCTTTATGTGGTGATTTAAACTAGATTATAATTTTATTTATTTTGTTAGTTGAACTTTTACTGTAGTATTATCTCTATGATATATTGTCGATCTTAGATAACTAATAAGATAAATTATTTTGGTGTTAATTGGAAGAATTTTTCATATTGAATACTTTAGATTAATATTTATTCTTAATTGCTATATTTTCCGGTTATGTGTTTGGGATGTGAAACATATAACTGAGTAATAAATATGAATAAAAGTTGGTAACAGTTAAACGAACAATTAAGTAAATCTTAAAGCCTTGATTTTCTCATATTGGTGTTTTCACTTATTATTTTTGTGCTCATTTTAATTTATTGCTTAGTTAATTTTTAATTTCAATTTTTCTTTTTATTTTTTGTTACCTTTTTATTATTGATTTACTTCTCTGTGGAATTGACACCTTAATCTATACTGCAATAGCTGCTAGTATATTTTGAGCATAGACACTCACTTATAACAGACAATCACTAACACACAAGCACCCAATCACTCTCTCGCTCAATCATAGAGACACACCAATATAAACACAGAGCACTTACTGACATACATGCAAACTCGATCATTCGAAAACACTAATACACACACACTCTTAGCACTCAGTCATTCACACACACGTACACTTGCAAATTTACACACACTTGTACGTCACAGGTACTAAATTATTCATATTGTACTTATACATTCATTCATGGACACAATTCTAACTCACACACACACAATCCCTAACACATTCTCTAAAATACAAATACAATCACTCACAAGCTCACACAAGTTCCCCCACTCACTCAAAGATATGAACATATATCACCATAATAAATACATTAATCACTCACTCATTCACTAATTTAAACACACAATACTCACTGTATACTTAGTCACACATACAAACACGTAGCATAACACGTATATATTTACTCATTAATTCACTTACACACCAAGGCATACACCCACTCTAACAAATAGTTTCCACCACTTACACATACAAGCATTGACTCAATCACTAACACATATAAGCACTAACTCATTTTCTTACACAAACACTCATTAGTCGCTCACTAACACAAACATACAACACTCACTCACTAGCACAAATGCGTACACAATCACTAGCACATTCACTTACACATGAGCCATCGCTTGGTCACACAAATACATCACTTATTTAAATAAGAGTAATACTAGGGACACATATAATTTATACACAAAAACTATACACAATAATGTGGTATGCTTTTCATCCACCCATATCTTTTTTAAGTAGGACCACATTATGTTCGAGATTGGTGAAAAATACATACAACATTATTGTGTGTGACTTTTGTGTATAAAGCTTGTGTGTCTCTATCATTTTTTTTTTTAAAACAAACACTACAATTGCACATTCACACACAAATTCACACTACATGCACTGACCATCACCACACATTTACTTACAAACATATACCTAAGTACTCAAATCTTACACACAAAAGTACCAAGCACACAAAATAAGACATATTACTTATTCATACATTAGCTCACAGACACATTTACTCACTAACTCACACAATAAACACCACACTCAGTCATTTATTCACACCTAGCACTTCTAACATATTCACTTATAGACATATACAAAACCAATCGCACATGGTCATTCACTCACTCAGTCAAACAAACACACTCAAGCAAAATACAACACAATCACCAATATGTTTACATGCACGAAACACACACACGAACATAAGCACTTTAATTACTCATAAACACGTTCACACATTTTCTTGCTCACTCACTCATAGACACACTTTCATTAACATATTCTTACAAATGTTGACATACTTGCCCACTCACACATCACACACATACACATAATCAGTAACATATTCATTTACATACAAACAAGCACACAGTAGCTCACATAAATAGTTACACTCACTTACTCACACGTACTTATTCACTAGCACTCATATAAACACATACATACACACAACTCACACTCACACATACTCGTTCACTAACTTATTCACTCATAAACACACATAAATTCAAACACAAACACAACAATTTAACACTAACACATGTGTTATACACACAATCACTAACACTTACACGCATGTTCACACACTCGCTCACTCACTTTATCTCACACACACACACATACTTACTCAGTCAGACACATGCACACATGAACACACAACACTCACTGACACAATTGCATAAACTCACTCACACATACTCTAACATATTCACTTACACACAAGACTCATTTACACACCTACTCTAATACATACAATTACTAATACATTCACTTACACTCTATATCACTGGTTCACTAATATGTTCACTTCACACACACACAAACAAGATAATTTCGAAATAAAGAAGTAAAAAGCTAGTCACTCTTACTTTTCTTCCACAAACTGAGCTTCTCTCACTCACACAACCTATTAATCTCATTCTTGCTCATTGTCATGAGCTTTCTTTCTTTCCCTTGTAGAATCTAAATATTGCCCCCAGTATGATGTTTAGACAAAAATATAAATAGAAAAATACATCTAAGAATATTATTAAATGCCCCCAAACACACTCTGTCTCTACCCCCATCCTCTTCTCTTAGTGTCAGCCTAGTTCACTCATTGTAATTGGCTCTCTCTCTCTAAATCTTTGTCCTTACCTTTTTACTCTCTCCCCCTCTAACTTAAAACTCTAAATACCGCCCGTAACATGATTTCTATGCCAAACACGCACAAAAAATACTAGCAGAAAACATATTACTAAATACAAAATACGTAACTAAAGTAGTAAAGTATAACACTTGAACATGAAAAGTAATAACCTTAATATTGGTTATGCTTTAATATTGATCACTAACAAGGAGTCTCTATAGATAGCTCCAAGATTTGCACCATAATCAGTACACAATCCCCTTTCTCTTGTTGGACCAAATTAAAATTGAAGAACTGTAGTAGAGGTCTTTAATCAATAAGCAACAAACAATTACAGTTAAATAACAAAATATTTCGGACAAATACTTAAAATAAAATTCACATGGAAAAATTGACCACGACAGTCATATCGAATTTAGAGAAAATAATATCCCTTTTTGACGAGCTCAGTTTCCAGAAACCTCCTTTGCACAACTTCTACACCTCCTCAGCTATAAAAAGACCTCTCTAACTCAGTTTTTCAGAGAGCAATTCATAGAGGAAGAGAAGAGAAATTGGCTAGAGAGAGATTGGGGTGCTTTGGAGGAGATGTCAAGAGTTTTGGAAGAGTGTTCATCGTTTGTTCATCATTCCATTAACTCTTTTGTTTCCTTTTCCTTGTCTCTTTTCATTATTTTTTCAGTTTTGATTATTGCAAGTATGTCTATTAATATGGTGATAAATTTTAAGAGCATGCTTGGCTAATTTCCTTATGGTTAGGTGCTAGTTGAAGCCCTAGACAATAATTCCTATTTAATATATATAGTGTTCTTCATATTATTTATTCTATCTAATTTTATGTTATTCACCTGTTTTTGCGCTATTCTTCTAGTCATCTGAAGAATTTAGATATCAACCCACTGTGGTGATCAATCTAGTACGACAACTAACTTTAGAAACGATAATACAAGAATCAAATCCTCTCAAGGTTTATCAAGCACTCTCAAATTCCAAATATCAATGATAGATGAGAAATCATAGACTATGAAACAAATTATCATTCTATAAGTATAAATTTACCTCAAAATCAACATAGCTGAAAGCTTCCAATTCGGCTGACAGTACTCTAGACTTATCACACAAGCTTCTTTCGACAAATACTATTAGAAGAATTGTTAAAATCATCAACAAACACATTAGAAAAATGAACATGACGAAAAAGAGTCATTAAACTTAAAAAACAAAAATAACAATTATAAAGCTTTGAAGGAAATGAAATATACAAATAACATATAAAAGATTATTATGCCAAGACTACTAGTAATAGCAAATTATTTATCGAGAAATATACAATAAACAATATATGTCACTAAGATAAGTGATTTTATTTCTAAATTTTGAATTACCTCCCCTCCATAATACTTTCTTTATGCATGAGATGAAATTCCCTTAAACATTTTGTCACTAATCATATAGATCACAAAGTTCCAATTTGCAAAATATAATCAAGCACTAAAATTATTCAATTTTTCATATAAATAAATTAAAATATAGGTAGACTAGTTAAACAAAGCTTCCAATTCGGCTAATAGCTCTCAATACATTTCACACAAAGCATCCTTCGATACATTTCATTAATAGAATTATTAAAATCACCAGCAAGCACATTAGCAAAATGAATATGACGAAAAAGAGTCATTAAACTAAGAAAAAAGTAACAATTATGAAGCTTTGAAGGAAACGGAACATGTAAATGACATATAAAAGATTCTTACGCCAAGACAATAAGTAATAGTAACTTATTTATTAGGAAACATACATATGTTTGTACACTAAGATAAGTGATTTTACTTCTTTTTTGAATTATCTCCCCTCCATAATACTTTGATTATCGACGAGATGAAATTCCCTTAAAACTTTTGTTACCATTCATATAGATCACAAAGTTCCAATTTGTAATTCAATTTTTCAAATAAATAAATTAAAATATAAAATGACCTCAATAATTTTTTACAGTAATCTTCAGGAATTGAGATTCCAACCTCTCGAGCAAAATATTGCAATACTTTGGCCAACGAAAAACCACCTAAACTAATACGAAAATATTAAAAGAAAAAGCAAAAAGCTACATAGGCAATAGAATTGTTTTAACATGAATTGCATAATGCAAGTGAACTAGTGTGTTTGTGGATAAAGAAATAATATATAATGTTAGGCAAATAATTTAGAGAAAATCGGCAACATATTATATAAATATAGGTAAACTAGTCAACCTACGATTGTCAACTTAAATATTGTGGAAGACGTAGCATATTGGAAAAATTGTGTCATCTCTTTTGTTTCCCAAAATCACGTAAGCATGAAAATCTTCACGAGAAATTAAGACGATCCTTAACAACTAAAATGTAAGAAAAATAAACAAAATCTGAAGATTTTAGATATCAACCCACTATGTTGATCAATCTATTGCCACACCTAACTTTAGATATGATAATATAAGAATCAATACCTCTCAGGGTTTAACAAGTACACTCAAAGTCAAAATATCTTTGATAAATGAGAAACTATAGACTATGAAACAAATTATCATTCTATTAGTATAAATTTACCTCAAATTCAATATAGCCCAAAGCTTACAATTCAGCTGACAACTTTCAAGACTTTTTACCTAAGCCTTCTCCGACATATTTCATTAATAGAATTGTGAAAATAACCAGCAAGCACATTAGCAAAATGAACATGACGAAAAAGAGTCATTTAACTAAGAAAAAGCAACAATTATAAAGCTTTAAAGGAAATGAAATATGTAAACGACATATAAAATATTACTAGGCGAGACAACTAGTAATGGCAACTTATTTACGAACAAATATACAGTAAATAACTTATTTATTTCTTTTTTTGAATTACATCCCCTCCATAATACTTTTTTTATCCATGAGATGAAATTTCCTTAAAACTTTTGTTACCAATCATATAGATCACAAAGTTCCAATTTGCAAAATATAATCAAGCACTGAAATTATTCGATTTTTCATATAAATAAATAAAAATATGGAAGGACCTCAATAATTTTTTACAGTAATCTTCAGGAATTGAGATCCCAACCTCTCCAGTAAAATATTGCAACATTGGAGCCAAGCGAAAAATAACCTAAAATAATACAAATACATTAAAAGAAAAAGCAAAAAGCTATATAGACAATAGAAATGTATTATCATGAAATGTAGAATGCAAGTTTACTAGTATGTTTATTGACACTAAAATAATATATGATGTTAGGCAAATTATGCGGAAAAAATAGGCAACATGTTATATAAATATAGGTAAACTAGTGAACCAATAATTATTAGCTTAGATATTGTGCAAGATGTAGCACATTAGAAAAATTGTATCATTTCTTTTGCTTCCCAAAATCACGTAAGCATACAAATCTTCATGAGAAACTGAGAAGATCCTTAATAACTAAAATATAACAAAAATAGATGAAATCTGAGGATTTTAGATATCAACCCACTGTGTTGATCAATCTAGTACCACACCTAACTTTAGAGATGATAATACAAGAATCCAATCCTCTTAGGGTTTAACAAGTACTCTCAAATTCAAAATATGAATGAAAAATGAGAAACTATAGACTATGAAACAAATTATCATTCTATAAGTATAAATTTACCTCAAATTTAACGTAGCCTATATAGTGGTCAACAAATGAAGTGATAGGCCATCCATCTAACACAGCCCTTTAATAACACAATCGGGCCGACTAACAAATAAAAAGACTCCATGAGGCTAACCCAAGAAATTAGCTACAACTCTTTTAAAGGACCAAAGTCCAATCAACCTATCAGCTAAAAACTCTGCCCGAGACCAGTCAAACCCATAGTCAGACGAATCCCAACAAACTAGAGAGATCTTCTCAACAGAATCAAGATGCCTGGCCTAGTTCACGAGGTTGATTCAAAAAGAATGGCCACATGCTACCAATTTCAGAGTGGGACAATTGCCTCTAATAGGTCATGGAAGGCTCCTATAAGTAAGAGTGAAGACGACACCTAAAGGGACATCAAGACTCTGACTCTCTTCCTCATCTAAACAACATTCTTACTCTCTCATTCCTACTTTTTACAACATTCTTACTCTTTTGCTTCTGGTCCATTTCACATCAATCATTAATATCCATCCCTCTAAGACTAAGGTCTTAGAGTCTATCTTGGAGTTATTTGAGATATCTGCATTCATCCACAGTTAACTATCAAGGCTTTGTGCCTAGATCTTTATCTTTGATCTTTATTGTTGTTTCAATTGTATATTTGATTTTCTATATTTGCATTCTCTTGACTCGATCACTAACTTGAGCATTGGAGTCCTTTTGGCT
>JXTC01000210.1:276885-299336 GCA_002914845.1 Trema orientale
CAAGCCATAAGTTGGGGCCTAAAGGTGGGATAGGCAAGAAGCAGAAATTCCAAGGGAAGTGCTTCAACTGTGACAAGATGGGTCACAAGGCTTCAGACTGTCGACTTTCAAAGAAAAAGAAGAATGAAGCCAACATAGTGGATGAAATCACTCAAGAGGTTTCTGATATAGACCTCTATGCAGTAGTTTCTGAAGTGAACCTAGTTGGGTCTAATCCCAAAGAATGGTGGCTTGACACCGGTGCCACTCGGCACGTATGCTCTGACAAAGATTTGTTCACTTCCTTCAAACTGCTTGAGAGTGGGGAGAAGTTATTTATGGGAAACTCTGCCACATCCACTGTCGAAGGCCAAGGCAAAGTGGTCTTAAAGATGACTTCTGGGAAGGAGCTGACTCTGAACAATATACTGTATGTACCGGAGATCCGCAAGAACTTATCTGAATAAGCATGGATTTCGCATGGTGTTCGAGTCAGATAAAGTAGTTTTATCTAAGAGCGGATTGTATGTGGGGAAGGGCTATGTATGTGATGGGCTTTTTAAACTGAATGTAATGACTATTAAGCCAAGTAATAAAAAAGCTAGCCCTTCTGCTTATTTGCTTGAGTCTTCCAATGTATGGCATGGTAGACTAGGACACGTTAATTATGATACTTTGCGTAGATTAATTAACTTAAACCACATACCCACTTTTAATATTGATTCAAAACACAAGTGTAAAACTTGTGTTGAGGCAAAACTGACTAGGTCATCGTTTCAAAGTGTTGAGAGGAACACTAAACCCCTTGATTTAATTCACAGTGATATTTGTGATTTGAAATTTGTATAAACAAGGGGAGGCAATAAGTATTTTATTACTTTTGTCGAGGATAGCACAAAATACTGTTATGTGTATTTGCTAAAATCCAAGGACGAAGCTATAGAGAAGTTTGTTCTCTATAAGAATGAAGTTGAGAATCAACTCAATAAGAAAATTAAGGTGCTGAGAAGTGATCGAGGTGGAGAGTATGATTCACCTTTTGAGGAAATCTGTGCACAGTATGGAATCATACACGAAACCACAGCACCTTACTCGCCTCAGTCAAATGGAGTTGCTGAGCGAAAGAATCGTACCTTGAAAGAAATGATGAATGCAATGTTAGTAAGTTCTAGGTTACCTCAGAACATATGGGGAGAAGCCATTTTAACGGCCAATTACCTTTTGAATAAGGTACCCAAAAAGAAAATAGAAAAGACTCCATATGAGTTGTGGAAAGGAAGAAAACCATCCTACAACTATTTACGAATATAGGGATGTCTTGCCAAAGTGGCCGTACCAACACCTAAGAAGGTGAAAATTGGTCCGAGAACCGTTGATTGCATTTTTATTGGCTATGCTCAAAACAGTAGTGCTTATCGGTTTCTTGTGTATGAGTCAAAAATTCCAGATATACATAAGAACACGATAATGGAATCAAAGAATGCATCGTTCTTTGAACATGTATTTCCTTATAAATCCAAAGAAGAAGCAAGTTCGTCAAAACGAACACATGAGACTATTATTGAGAATAGTCAGGACCAAGATAAAAATGAAGAAATCGAGGTTGAACCTCGACGGAGTAAGAGAGCAAGGACAGAAAAATCTTTTGGTCCGAATTTTCTGACATACTTGCTAGAAAGTGAGCCTCGAACGTATACAGAGGCTATAAGCTCTACTGAAGCACCTTTATGGAAAGAGGCTATCAAGAGCGAAATTGATTCCATCTTACAAAATCATACTTGGGAACTAGTGGACCTTCCTCCTGGATGTAAACCACTAGGTTCAAAGTGGATTTTTAAAAAGAAAATGAAAGCCGATGGATCGATTGATAAGTACAAGGCAAGACTTGTAATTAAAGGTTACAGACAGAAAGAAGGTCTGGACTACTTTGACACTTATTTTCCTGTGACGAGAATAAATTCTATTAGGATGGTACTTGCGATTGCAGCATTGCGGAATCTCGAAATACACTAAATGGATGTAAAAACAGCCTTTCTAAATGGAGATCTAGAGGAAGAGATCTACATGGAACAACCTGAAGGTTTTTCTGCACCAGGGCAGGAAATGAAAGTCTGTAACTTGGTGAAATCCTTGTATGGATTAAAACAAGCCCCGAAACAATGGCATGAAAAATTTGATAATGTTATGAAGGCTAATGAATTTAAAATCAACGAATGTGACAAATTTGTATATGTCAAAGACACCGAAAATGGTTATGTCATTTTGTGTCTTTACGTTGATGACATGCTCATTGTTGGTAGTGATGATAAAATGATCAAATCTACCAAAAATATGTTGAACTCAAGATTTGACATGAAAGACATGGGCTTAGCCGATGTCATTTTGGGAATAAAAATCTCAAGAGTATCAGATGGACTTGTTTTAAGTCAGTCACATTATGTGGACAATATTCTTGGAAAATTCGATAAAGATAATTCTGGAGTTGTCAAAACACCAATAGATTTAACTTTACGTTTATCCAAGAATAAAGGTGAGAGTGTTTCTCAAGTAGAATACTCTAGAGTGATAGGCAGTCTAATATACTTGATGAGCTGTACAAGACCAGATATTGCCTATGCAGTTAGTAAACTAAGTAGATACACAAGTAATCCTGGAGCTGAGCATTGGCAAGGGATTATAAGAGTATTAAAATACTTACGGTTTACACGTAATTATGGGCTGCACTATACAAGATATCCCTCTGTACTTGAAGGTTACAGTGATGCAAATTGGATATCTGATATTAAAGATTCAAAATCTACTAGTGGTTATGTGTTCACACTAGGAGGTGCAGCAGTGTCATGGAAATCCTCGAAACAAACTATTATTGCCAGATCCACTATGGAATCTGAATTTATCGCACTAGATAAATGTGGGGAAGAAGCTGAATGGCTCCGCCACTTCGTAGAGGATATTCCAAGATGGCCAAAACCTGTGCCTGCAATTTGCATACATTGTGATAGTCAATCTGCAATTGGTAGAGCACAGAGCAATATGTATAATGGTAAGTCTAGACATATTTGTCGTAGACACAATACCATTAGACAACTACTCTTAACTGGGGTTATCTCTGTAGACTATGTAAAGTCAAAAAATAACATTGCGGATCCGCTAACCAAAGGGTTAAATAGAGAGTTAGTTGAAATGTCATCGAGGGAAATGGGACTAAAGCCCATGAAAGAATAGGTCGATACAGTGGATACCCAACCTAGTTGACTGGAGATCCCAAGATCTAGGTTCAAAAGGGACAACTAAATTGTAAAGACTGTGTTAGATCACTGTGAGGATTTTCCTCATGTCCATTCCTATGATGAAACAGTGATGCCCGTAAATCGAAAGGTTAAGCTATGCTTTTAATGATTCTTATGCGTCGAAAATAGAATTTCGAGCGGAGTAATGCGGGTTACTCTTAATTAAGAGATCACCTATGTGAGAGAGAAGAAAGGCCGCTTCTAAGGGAATTGTTAGGGCGCAATTCTTATTAAACTCTTGCAGAACCAGGCGTATGTTCATGGCCAAAACGAACATAACAGTGAGAACTGAGAAAGTGTCAGGAAGATTCCTGTGTAAGATACATCATCATTTACACAAATGACAGAATAGTTCAAGGACATCGCGTCTACTATTTAGTTAGTAAAGTAAACGTATTTTCACAAGGGAAGGTTCAAAGGGTAACACCTACCTATCCTATGCAGGTTTCGACCGTTGAATTCTATCACCATGTCGGTCGAGTCTTAGGTCGTCAATTTCATTCATGTGGGGAATTGTTAGAAAAATGGTTTGGAAAAACCATTGTTAATAGCCATTTTGAGGCATGGGTGAATGAGAAATTGAAACCCAAAGTGAGAAGGTTCTAGAATTGAATTTGTAACATACAAGAGTTACAAAATTCATTTTTGGACATTTATTAGGCCTCATAAAGATGAGGTAACAGCCAAAAACATTTTGGCAGTTATGTTGTAACAGCCAAACGTTTTTCAGTTTTTCAACCATATTAATGGGCTATGGCTGTTACATTGTAACAGACAAACGTTTATCAACCAGATTAATGGGCTGTTATGTTGTAACAGAAAAACGTTTTCAGCCACATTAATGGGATGTTAATGGCTTGGTTACCCCATGAACACTATAAAAGGAGACCTTCTCCTTCATTCTTAGACACACTAAGACACACCTATTCCTCTCTTCCATTTCTCTCTGTGGCAGTTAAGAAAAGTTAGTTAGAAGTTAGAGAGAAGTTAGCTAGAAGTTAGAGAGTTTGAGGTCTTGTTCTTTCTTATAAGAGTTGTCAAATTCTCTTGAGTTCTGGTGATAGAGTTTGGGCATTGCTCAGTTCGTTGTGAGTAGCAAGTTGGTGCGAAGTTGCTATTCGTGAACCATTTTATCCTGGGAAACAGACGCTGCTGACATTCCTCTAAGCACCCCGGTGAGAAGGCGTAACTGTTTTAAGGAAATTGTGTGAAACACAAGACTCGGTTTGATTTCCTTAAACTCTTTTGTTATTTTGGTCATTATAATCATAATTTAATTGTGAATTTATTACGTTGTTTGATTTAACATCTTGATAATTATTTTTATCCTAGTTATTTGTTAAATCATATGTTATAACATGTTATTGTTATATTTTTTATTTTCTGGATATATTATTACTTGCAATAGCTAAAATTGTCCAACAGATAATACATTCCAATCCTCTCAAAGTTTAACAAGCACTCTTAAAATCAAAATATCAATGATAAACGATAAACCATAGACTATGAAACAAATTATTATTCTATAAGTATAAATTTACCTCAAATTCAACATAGCTCAAAGCTTTCAATTTAGTTGACAGCTCTCAAGACTTTTCACACATGCCTCCTCCAACATATTCCATTAGTAGAATTGTGAAAATCACTAGCAAGCATGCCATCAAAATGAACATAATGAAAAGGAGTCATTAAACTAAGAAAAAGTAACAATTATAAAGCTTTGAAGGAAATGAAACATGTAAATGACATACAGAATATTACTAGGCCTAGACAACTAGTAATAGCAACTTATTAATGTAGACACATTGGATAAATGATATATGTACACTAAGATAAGCGATTTTTTTTTTTTGAATTATCTCCCCTCCATAATACTTTTTTTATCCATGAGATGAAATTCCCTTAAAACGTTTGTGATCAATCATATAGATCACAAAGTTCCAAATTGTAAAATATAAACAAGTACTAAAATTATTTAATTTTTCATATAAATAAATAAAAATATAAAAGGACCTCAATAATTTTTGACAGCAATCTTCGGGAATTTAGATTCCAACCTCTTAAGCAAAATATTTCAATATTGGAGCTCAGCGAAAAATAACCTAAACCAATACAAAAATATTAAAAAAAAAAGTGAAAAGCTACATAAACAATAGAAATGTATTATCATGAAATGTAGAATGCAAGTTAACTAGCATGTTTGTGGACTGAGAAATAATATATAAATTATACGTAGAAAATCGGGTAACATATTATATAACTATAGGTAAACTAGTGAACCAACACCCTAAAATTCTTATTACTCAAACTTAACTCTTTTGCTCTCTCTCTCTATCTCTCCTTTCCTCTAGTCAAATTCACACTTGTCTTACTCTTGCTATCTCTTTCTATCTAACATACTTACTCAACTGCTCTGATTTTCTCTCACAATCACTTTACTCTAATTTTTTCTAACCTCTCTAACATATTCACTCAATCACTCTAATTTTCTCGTTCATCCCTCTGATTTTATTATTCCCTTGCTAATTTTCTCAAAACCCTCTACCGCTACGATTTTATTACCTTGCAAACTTAAACTCCCTCTCTCACTCTCACCTTATTATATTCTTGCTATCAATAACTTAAGACTCTCTCATTCTGATTTTCTTTAACCTTCCCTCACTCTTTATTTTATTACAGTCTTGCTAACTTGATTTTGTACTAGCTCAAGATATAAATATTCAAAAAAGAAAAGATTAAAGCACTAATAGCTTTAAATTGTGAAGAGTTCAATTTTTAAGATATAAAGTTTCAAAATAAATAAATAAACTTCCACCACAACAAATGTTTGAAGAAAAATAAAATTTTAAAAAAACATTATATTAACCTTCAAATAGAAATTAAGGATGAAGTTAATACAAAAGAATAAAAACATAAAGAAAATCTTGACTTACAAAAAATATAGCCCCCCCCCTCCCTAAAAAAAGTACAATAGAGATAAACATTGATATATAAGAACAATTAAAAATCAAAAAGAAAAAAAAAATATTGATGATATAGAAAAGATTTGTGAACTTCACTCTCTAGTAGAAGAAAAGTCGGAAGGATAACAAAAAAGAAATCACATATATTCAACATGTAAACTTCATAATAGCAACGAGTAATCAAGAAACTGCATTTCAAAAATGGTGCTGCTTACCAACCCGAGCAATATTAATTATTAACCACAGTAAAAGGACCAGCAAGCTTATGTACAGAACTGGATTATTAACATCCTTCTTATCCACCAGAAGATATAACTATAGCATGATAAAAATATTGTGCAAATTAATAAGAGGAGCGATTACTCATTAAAATAGCATGCAAAGTTCAAATAACATAATATATAAGAACTCACTTGGTTGAGATCAAAGTATCATGTCATCATAGATCTATACGTATTCATTGAGTTACCAGAATTTGCAATAAAAGATCTAGACTTCAAATGTTTGACGATAAAAATGTTATACTTCCTTTAAGTTAAACGAACTAGTGAAAATATTTCATGTTCAAAATCTTACTTAAAAATAAATTGATCAATACAATGAAAATCTCCTTCCCATCAGGTTATCCAAATACTCCCAATGTTTTCCATCCTCATCAATTAAGGATAACACAAGCACTTTTTATTCAATCTAAAAACTCCAATAATAGTTTACAAATCCAAATTAGCTTAGAAACCGTAACCTTGTTTAAACTTTGATGATGCTCTCTCCCTTATCGTAGAGTTTAAAAACAGACAAAGAATTAGTGAAAAAACATAAACACAGAGGAGAATTGGAAACTATAGATGACAGTTCCCTTAGGTTGTCCTTAAAAAAGAACTAGAGAGAGAGAACCAGAGAAAAGGAATTAACAATGAAGAGAATCAAAAACCATAGAAGACAACTCTCTTACATCCTTCTTAAAAAAGAGTCGAAGCCATTGAAGACAGCTTCTTACACAAGATATAGATAGAAGAACTAGTGAAAAGGCAATAACAAAGAGAAAAATTGAAAACCGAAGAAGACAGCTCCCTTACACCATTTTATTTATAGGAGAATCAAAGTCATGGAAGATGGTTCCTTACACAATCCAGGCCCTTACACTATTCGATGTTAGAGAGATAGAAAGAACTAGTCAAAATGTAACAAAGAAGAGAATCAGTAATCATAGAAGACAACTACCTTACCCCCTCCTCTTTGGAGGATAATCAGAGCCATGGAAGAAGGTTCCTTATGTACTAAGGAGATTTGGAAGCCACGGAAGACAGATCCTTATATATAATAGTATAGTAAGCAGAATTCCATATCAAAATTTTGAGCCTCAAGAAAGAAAAATAAAAATAAAAATAAATTTTAAATAAAAAAATACTAGCATGATACTTCCTTTTTTATTTTCTTCTATCTCCCTTTATCAATAATTTTTCTTTTTCTCCTTCCACCTCTATAGTTTTCTTTCTTCTTTTTTCCCTTTTTTTAATCCTTTTTTTCCTTCTCCCATTTCTTTTCTTTTTTCCAATTTCTATTTTTCACTTTCTCCCGTCTTTTATCATTTTTCCCTCTTTTTTGATTTATTCTTTTATTCTTTTATTTTAAACTCTATTTTTTTCCTTCTTTTTCAATTTCCTTTTGTTAGAATATTGGCCGATTATTCTCATTTATAGAGATAATAGCCTTTGTTATAGTGTTGATTAGTTTCCTATTTCATGTGTGGTAGATAGGATTTTTTAGAGTTAATTTCTGATCTGAATAAATGATTTTGACCTTGTATAGCTGGTCATTAATTTCCTAAATTTGTATCAGTCATATATATATATATATAGGTGTTGTACGCTTCATTGTAATATATACTACTGAAAAATTCTAAGCTTCTATTTCTCTTATTTCCGCAAATAAGGTATTAGAGCAGGTTTTGGCCTGGCTCCTTTGTTTTTCTAGTTCGTTCTTGGTCCTTTTTTGTCAAGGATATTCTGTTGTTCCTTTGTGCTTTATTTTACCCTGTTTTCTGAGTTCAAAACATAGTATTCTGCACAGTTTCTATTTAGTCTTTGTTGCTAAAACTTCTTTTGTAGATATTACTCCTCTTGCATCGTTTTCCTTTTCTTCATCTTCGTACAGCCAAAAATGTCATAAAATATTTCTTCTGCCCCATCCCACATAATGACCACACCTATAATTCATTTTAATAGTCCTACACCATAGATTACTCCTGACAAACTCGATGAAAAAATTTTCTTGAGTGGTCTTGAACAGTCCAATTGTTCTTCAAAAGCATAGGGAAAATAGGGTACTTTCGGGGGACCATTAAGGAGCCCAAGGAAACAAATCCTACTTATGACTCTTGGAAAACTGAGATTTCCCAGATTATAACTTGGCTGCTTAATTCCATAATGCCAGGTATCAGGAAGTAATTTCTCTATCATTCAACAGTTAAGGAGATCTGGGATGGCGTTAATCGGACCTACTAAAAGCAAAGAAAGGCTACACGGATCTTTGAACTTAAGAGGAAAATTCACAACACTAAGCAGGGGACTTCTTCAGTGACAGAATACTTTAATAACCTAATGGTGTTGTGGGAAGAATTATATCTTCACCAAAACTTTGAGATAGGAGATCCTGAAATTGCAAGAAAACTTGCTGAAATTCTAGAATGAGATCAGGTCTTTAAGTTTTTGGCTGGACTTAATGCAGAATTTGATGAAGTGGGTAGGCAGATTCTTGGATAGGAACCTCTTTACTCTTTATTCATTAGAGGAGAGTTTTTCATATATTAACAGTGAAGAAGATAGAAAGGAAGTTATGGCAAAGCTTTTGTTCCTGAAGCCTCAGCACTCAAAGCTGAAGGATTGACTCAATCTTATGCTGGTCAACAAAGAAATTTAAATATAAAAGGAGAAACTGACTCTAAGTGGTATGATTATTGTAATAGACCACGACATACAAGGCAAACTTGCTGGAGGTTAAATAGGAGACCACAAAATTCAGATAAGTGAAACCATCCACAACACAAGAAAGCCTATTAAGCAGTAACTGATCAGAAGGAGGAAACATATCGGGACCATGTTGATGATAAAATCTTCTCAAAGGAGCAATTAGAGGTCGTGAAAAAAATGATTGAAAGTGTTGGACTCTTGGGTATTCCTAATTCCTCTAGTGAAAGCTTGATTTCGTCCGGCCATTTTTCTCAGTTAGGTAAAACAACTACTGCCTTACTCAGTAGTATATTTAAACCTTGGATCATAGACTCTGGAACAACAAATCATAAGACCAAAGATTCCTATGATTTCTTAACTTATGATCCATGTTCAGGAAAAGATAAGGTTAAGGTAGCTGATGGCTCTTTCATTCCTATTCATGGAAAATGTGTTATCCCTATATCTGATAATATTTCATTGTCTTTAGTTTTTCATGTCCCGAATATTGCATATAAACTTTTGTCTATCAACAGAGTCAGGAAAGCCTTGAATTGTTCAGTGACCTTTTTCCAACTTACTGTGTGTTTCAGGATCTAATATCAGGAAAGAAGATTAGCAGTGGTAAAGAGAGAAATGGGTTGTATTACTACAACTCATGACAATGAAAAGATGATTTGGCTTCTCAACTTCAAAACTGGTCATCCAAACTTTAATCTCTAGGAGTTTTATATCCTAAATTACTCTCTGGTCTTGATCTTTCTATTTTCAGTGTGAAATTTGTGAACTTTCAAAAAGTCATCGTATTTCATTTCCAATAAGCAATAAAATCTCGACAATTCCTTTTGTGCACAACGATGTCTGGGGACCTTCACAGGTCATATCCTTATTTGGATACCTGTGGTTTGTTAGCCTCATTGATGATTGTACCCGCACTTGTTGGATTTATTTACTCCGAAAAAAATCAGAGGTCAATAATATTTTTAGATCCTTTCACATCATGATTCAAAATCAATTTCACACAAACATTCAAGTGCTTAGATCTGATAATGGGGGAGAGAACTTCAATGAGATTCTAGGAACCTACCTAAAGGAGAAAGAGATTGTACACTAATCTTCTTATATTGATATTCCTTAACAAAACGGGGTAGCCGAAAGAAAAAATGGGCATTTACTTGAGGTTGCTAGAGTCATTATATTTACTAGAAATATGCCGAAGAGTTATTCGGGTGATGCAATACTAGTTGTTGCTTATCTAATCAATAGAATGCCTTCCAAAACTCAACATGAAATCACCAGTATCTTGCCTTCGATCCCATTCCAAAAATGAAAGTATTTTTAACTCTCTTCCCTTAAAAATTTTTGGGTGCACAGTTTATGTTCTTCTTCCAATTAAAGAAAGATCAAAGGTCGATCCTAAGTCTCTTAAATGCATCTTTCTTGGGTATTCACAAAATAAAAATGGGTACAAATGTTTTCATCCTCCTACCAAAAAATATTTCATTACTATGGATGTTAAATTCTTTGAACATCTTTCCTACTATCCTAAATTTGATCTTCAAGGCGAGTACTATGATCACAAGGAAGATCTTTCCTATGACTCAGTCCATGTTGAGCCTTCTCCAAATTTTCTACAACCAGAAGAGACAACAACCCAGTGGGAGACTCTTCTAGTTTTGGATAGAATCACTATGAAAAATGAAAGATCAAATGAGGATGATGAAAATCGAGACAAGGTAGGAAGACAACTAAATAGTCCTTTGGTGTACTCACGAAGAAGGCCAACAAGAACAATACAACCCAGCTCTCTCTATCTCACACAATTAATCCTCAAACCCGGTATTAGAAACTGAGCAACCAGAAAATCTAAGGTCAGGTACTCTACACAATACTCAAGACTTGATGCCTTTATTTGATACTGATCTAGACATTCCTATAGCCATCCGAAAAGGTGTTAGATCTTTCACTACCAAACATCCGATGTCCGATTTTTTGTCCAATCATCGACTCAAACCCTCTTTTCAAGCTTTTACTTCTCAAGTTTCTACATAAAGCATTCCTTCTAACATTATGGAGGCTCAACAAGACCAGAAATGGAGAGAAGCAATTCTTGAAGAAATGAAAGCCTTAAAAAAAAATGAAACATGGGTAGTTGTTAATTTACCTAGAGGGAAGATGGTAGTAGGATGTAAATGGGTATTCACTATCAAATACAACTCAGATAGGATGATAAAGAGGTATAAAGCAAGGCTATTGCCAAGGGATTCACTCAAACTTATGGCTTAGATTACCAGGAGACCTTTGCTCCAGTCGCTAAAATGAACTCAGTCAGGATCTTATTTTCTCTTACTATAAATTTAGACTGGCCTCTACATGAATTTGATGTGAAAAATGTGTTCCTTCATGGTAACTTAGAAGAAGTCTATATGGGATTGCCTCCTGGATTTGAGAACTCAAGCAGTAGAAAAGTTTACAAATTGAAAAAATCATTGTATGGCTTAAAACAGTCTCCTCGAGTATGGTTCGAGGGATTCTCAAAAATCTTGAAGAAATATGGCTTAACACAGAGTCAATGAGATCATACTATATTCTTCAAACATTCACCATAAAAGAAAATCACTGTACTTATAGTCTACGTTAATTATATCATAGTTATAGGTTATAATCTTGAAGAGATAAGAGAAATGAAGACTCATCTAGCCAAAGAATTTGAAATAAAAGATCTAGGAAACCTTAGATATTTTCTTAGAATGGAGGTTGCAAGAACAAGAGAAAATTTATTTGTTTCTCAAAGGAAGTATGTTCTTAATTTACAGAAAGAAACTGGATCTCTAGGGAGCAAACCAACAAAAACACTAATAGATCCGAATCACAAATTGGATCTTAGCAATGGAGACAATCTGGTTGACAAAGGAAGATATCAAAGACTAGTAGGGAAGTTAATCTTTCTCATACTAGACTTGATAATGCATATGTTGTTAGAGTGGTCAGTCAATTTATGCACTCACCTATGGAGTGCCATATAGAGGTGGTTCAAAAGATTCTAAGATATCTCAAGGCTACACCAGGAAAAGGGCTTCTATTCAAGAAGTCTAAGCATCTACAGATAGAAATTATACAAATGCAGATTAGATTAGTTCCATTACAGATAGAAGGTTAACATTGGGATACTGCACTTTCGTAGGAGGGAACTTGGTTACATGGAGAAGCAAAAAACAAAATGTAGTTGCCAGGTCTAGTGAAGAAGTAGAGTACAGAGTAATGGCTTAGGGAATATGTGAAGTTCTATGGATTCAAATGATGTTAAATGAGCTAAAGCTAGAACCTACATTACCTATGAGAGTGTTCTACGACAAAAAAGCCGTAATAAGTATAGCTCATAATCCTGTCCAACATGATCAAACAAAGCACGTAGAAGTAGACAGGCACTTCTTCAAAAAGAAAATCAAAAGTGGGCAGATCACTACTCCCTACGTGACAACTAATTAACAACTGGTAGATATTTTTACCAAAGGAGTCATAGTAGCAGTTTTTGAAGATTTAGTGTGCAAGCTAGGAATGAGTGAGTTAAGATTTGAAATTTAAAAGTTAAATTCAAATTAATAGATATTTGTAGAGATTTAATTTGATTAAATCATCAACATATCTAATTTAAATCTTGTGAAGATTTTAATTAGTAAATATCTACATTATCCAATTTAAATTTAAATAGAAAGTTTACATTTTATTTTAATGAGATTAAAATAATGATTTGAAAATGATGAGATAATTTCAAATTTTGAAAATCCAATTAGTGGGAGATATTTTAATTATGAGATAATTAAATTTATAATTCAAAATTTAAATTCAAAAGTTGAATTCGAATTTTGAAATATTCAAGAAGATTTAATTTGGATCAAATCTTTTAATTAAATAAATTAGATTTTGTGAAAATCTTAATTATTTAAACTTGAATATTATCTCTCACAATTATTATTTACAACTAGTATATCTCCTATATCTCTGTGAAAATTCTAAACTAGTCAAATTCCATTAGGAACAAAAAACAACTAGTATATCTCCTATATTTCTGTGAAAATTCTAAACTAATCAAATTTCATTAAGAACAAAAAATTCATAAACATTACACAAATCACATAAATATTTCTTTTTTATGTTGAATTCTTGGTATTCCAATTAAAGCTAATTCAATTCTGTCTTCTCAGTCTCAAATCAAATTCCAAATCATGCAATTGTTGATTAGACAACCATAAGTGTGAAGAATAAATTGAAACTCAACATATATTGAAATAAAACTCAATTTGAATCACTACAAGAAAAAACTTGAATTCACCAGCTTGAGGAGGAGTGTTAGAATATTGGTAGATTATTCTCATTTATGGGGATAATAGTCATGGTTACAATATTGATTAGTTTCCTATTTTATGTTTGGTACGTTGGATTTTTTAGAGTTAATTTTTTATTTGAATAGATGTCGTTGACCTTGTATAGCTGGTCATTAATTTCCTAGATTTGTATCAGTCATGTATATATAGGTGTTGTACGCTTCATTGTAATATATACTACTGAAAAATTCTAAGCTTTTATTTCTCTTATTTCCACAAATACCTTTTTTGCCTCTTCTTC
Organism: Trema orientale; assembly: GCA_002914845.1. Lineage (NCBI taxonomy): Eukaryota > Viridiplantae > Streptophyta > Magnoliopsida > Rosales > Cannabaceae > Trema > Trema orientale. Next base: position 290,692 of record JXTC01000210.1, read on the forward strand.
CTTATTTTTCTCTAAGACAGAAAGAATGTGCCTTAACCCTGCGAAAGAACAAAGAAAAAAATATCATATTAGAATATATATATACACACACACAAAGACATACATATAAATATTCTATATATACATAAAACCAGCAAGATAAACTAAGAACAAGCATCAAGAATGAAAATATGATATTGGTGCAAGAAGCCAAACATGATCTAAGCATTGCAAACACCTAGATCTTTCCTGGGTTGTTCAAACCTACAAAAATCTAATGTCTATGTAAAAAAAACCAGCAAGGGATCATATTGAAGTATTTGGATAAATAAAATATGTGGAAACTTGTGAAAAATTTCTTTAGCAATTTTTGGCTCTATAATAAGAAACACATAAAGATAATTTACTTATCTTCTGATATGTTTGATCCTTTTGATCATGGGGTATGTATGAGACTTCTAGTTTCTCTATCATACAAAAAACTAATAGCAGTTAAAAAGAAGAAAAAGAAAGAACTAAATACCAAACTAGACTGGATTGTTGGAATAGCATAGCGACATACTGCTTTGCAAATGACTCCTCTAGGACAACTATGAACACTCAAACTTGTTCTGTGGTAGAGGACCAACATCTATCACAACAATGTTCAGACCTTTTTCTCCATCATAACCTGAAAAGTATCACAGCATAATAAGATTAGAATGAATATCTAACAAATCCAGTAAAAAGAAAGAATAACAATAAAAACATATACCATTAACAAATGAAAATGTATACCACATGGATAAAATACTTCATCTGGGACATTGAGGGAAATTTAAAAATGGTTTGATAACAATGAAAATATATACCATTAATAGTACGCCCAGTTCCTTTTCTATTCATGAAAAAACAGTTTGGAGGGACTGGAAGTTCTACCTTCACCATCAGGTGGTACCACCAGAGGCTGGGGAGTTAAAGATGGGAGTCCACCTTCTTCCTTATAATTCTCTACATTTTCCATCATAGCTAAAAGAAACTGATCTGATTCATAATAGATCGATAGATTATAGAGAAACTATTCAAACAGACTTGAGCAAAAACAAAGAAATTCGAATGAAAAATCACCACCCCTTAAACTTAATGCCAAAATTTTATACCAAGAGTATCAAAGCAAAACCAGAACTCAAAATCCATCTTTATATCACATATCTCAAACAACAACAACACCCCCCCCCCAAAAAAAGAAAAAAGAGAGAAAAAATCTAAATCAAGGAGAGAAAGAACAAACTAAAGAAACTACTAATTAATGAAATAACCAATTTAAAGTTAGTCCACCACACGAATATCCTTGTCACATTCCAATGCTCCGTTAATTGCAACAATCTGAAGAGCTCAGGCAAAACTGTCTTACTCAAAAAGAAAAAGCAGGTCTTTAAAAAATCCAAAACATGTGACATACATGTTTGGGCTTTGTTTCACTTTCAACTCATAGGGAACAGTAGTTTTTATTTAATATCTTTGATTAAAAATGATCAATTAAAATTCTATTACCTCAACTATTCCTGTAACATTGAAGTGTTGGGTTTCATATGTCAATGGCAATTACATGCAATTACAAAAATAAGCTGATTGAGTTACATGCAATTAACAATTTGAAGCACAAAAATGTTGGCTCAAGAAACAAAATCAACGCCGGCCACATCACCAACAAAAAGACCGACCAATGACATACATCAAAGTTCAGTCATGAAAAGCATGCTCCTACCTAAACTTTTTCAATTCAAGTTTAAATTCTGATATCAGTGACTGTATCTAGACTTGGTCCATAGGCAGAAAAATCATATTACGAATCTACATACAAAGTAGAATAGGTTATAGAAACTAAACCTATTATTACCATCTTAGAAGATCCCAAAAGCACAGCTCAAACTGTCTTAATTTCTTGATCTACTTTTCTTGTCACTTTTCTCCTCTCTTTTAAAATTCAAAAATGCGGATTTTGGCACTTGAGGACTCATTTATAGGTGATAAACCACCATAGAATGAGAAGTTAGAATGTATGTTTCTTTTTAATAAAAGAAGCATACATTTCATTAATGCATATTACTCATGTTTTGCATTGTGTAAAAGGAAAGCCTTTTTGCGAAACAATTCCAAATAATCCTTGAAAAACCAAGAGCAACAAGCCAAAAAAAGTAAAAATGTTTCTTTAAAGTGAACAAGATCAAATGAAAGTGAAGTACTACTATTCCCTATGAGTTATATATGTTGATTGTTAGACATGAAAAACTGAAATAGGAAAAGTAGTTACCTGCCCACGTATTTTCTTCTTCCATTGAGTACCTTTATGAATAATCCTTCACCTACAAGTTTGATTACAATTACATGCTAATCTTCCACCACCCATCGTTTGACTTCACCAGTTCCACTATCGATATCTTATCCCAAAAAAGCCAAACAAATGATACAATTAATAAAATAAGTAGAAAGAGAATGCACCCAACATCTAAGCCACATTAATATCAAGGTTCAGCTTGTGTCAATTCTTTGATGCATACATTCACAAACATATTGTAGAAATTTGAGAGGAAAAATTATTGTTTTTTATATTTCTTAATCTCAGAGTACAAGGCAGCCACACCTATATAGGAATTACAGAACAATCCTCTGCGTATTCCTTATGATAGGCAATTGGATGGAGAGATTTTCTCACTCTCAACATGTAAAATATTAAGATAATATAATTCTAAGTAACCAGGCAATAACAACCGTAATCTCGATTTATTTGGAAACTAATCAAATTAAATAAAAAAATAGTAAAAGATATAAATTCCTACCAAATAGGGATCCAATTTCCACACATATGATCTACATAATGTATTACAATAAAAGACAGAGCGAAATAAAATAACTTAGATGCAAGAAAGAAAGAAAATAAGTGTTCAAACTAACCAGTATTCAGCATTCTTAATTGAAACTAACCCAAATTTTATGAAGACATTTGAAACCAGATGCAAAATAGATAGCTAAAGTCCTGTGAGATAGAAGATGGAAATTACCACCATCAATATCACTTCCATAAATATGATATTGAATGAATTAAAAAATCTCGACTATCAACTAGAGGAATAATTTTAGGCTAATAAGATAGAAAATTTTTAGAGTGGATTAGTTACGGTTAAATCGGAAACTCTAAGTTTATTCTTATTTATTTAAATCTCGTTTATTTTTCGCTCTTGTTTAATTTTTCATTCTCGTTATTTTAATTTTATTTAGTCTTTAATTAAATTTTTTTTAGTCGTTTAATTCAAATTAAATTAGAGTTAGAAAATTTCGGTAATTAGTAAATCATTCGTCCTTGTGGGAACGATACTCATATTCATTCTATATTACTTGTTACGATTTTCTGCGCTTGCAAATTACACAACACCTATGTCCTAAAATATCATACAAGGACCATAAATAACCAACTATTATCCACATCTCCATAGTCCCAAAAAAGAAAAAGCTACTAAAGTGTTTGCAAAGACTACTACTAGACAACAAGCTCAACTTTAGGAAAACAAGACTTTCGTGTATACATAAATATAAATATGAATACATATATACATACATACACACGATGCATATATATTCTTGTTGATAACAGTTCTTAAGAAAGGAGAAAATAGGCTTGAATTTCAAAGGAAAAGTAAAATCAAACATAATACAAAGGACACAAATATAGTACAAAAAAGAAAGGACACTCACAAAAAAGAATGAAGTCCATACCTTATTTTCCATTATGAAATTCGACGAACCAATACCGGGTCTAGTTTCCGCATCATCTAGAACATCATCATGTAGAAGGCTTGCCACCTAAGACAAAAACATAGGTATATTAACATAGTAATATGAAAAGATTTTCCTTCAAAGCGAAAACAGATCAAGCTTTCAAATGGAAATTGGAAAGATCACAGGATGATCACTTCTGGCTTTACCAAGTGCCTAAACTTATGGTTCACATACAGCATCATAAGAAAAGCTTTCTAATATCATTTCTTTTGGCCATTTTCAGTACATAAGGACAAAGTACGCTGAATATGTGCTATGTGCAAAATTACATCTCATTTTTCAACCACTTCATAAATCAATGGGAGATATTTAAGTCGAACATGCTATCACATGCTTAAATAAATTACCATGCCATAAGTGCAGTATTGTTCAAGGTCAACCTTGTTTGGCTGAATCTTCACAGTTCACAATTTTGCATTTTATGTATAATTCTCCCAGTTGCTCAAAATACTTTCACATTGTCAACAGCATTTCACACATAAATTAAAGCTGATGAGAGAATTAGAGAGCCAATAAGAAAGAGGAGAGATTTAGTGTATTGGTAGAATTGCTACAATTGACAAAACGAGAAAACATATGAACATTACGCAAGATAACGAGTACATTCGGAACCAAAAGAGGACCTTATGAAATAGAAGGAACTTTAAAATTTGACAAAATGAGATCTAAAATCATGAATATACAGTAAGTTAACGAAAATTGGCTGAAACAATGGTGGGAACGGACAAAGGGATTACAACATAATGGAAAACAAGATAGCGGGAAGAAAAAAAAAAGGAAATTATCACTAAAATACCCTTTGTTTTGAAAAAATATGAAAAACAAATCTTGTGTTTTTGGAAATTCAAAATAAGTACTTTCTATTTAACGAAAATTATCATTAAAATACCATCTATTTTAAAAAAATGTGGAAAAAATCCTTATTATTGAAAATTCAAAATAAATACTTTCTGTTTGAATTATCATATCATTTGCTACCTTTGACCAATCAAAGGCTTCAAAACAATTAGTAAAATTAATATTTTACCCTTATTATATTAATTTAAGGCATACACCACACTTGAAAATAAAGGAATATAGAATATATATAATCTAAAAAAAAATCTTCTCTCCATAGTTGCAGCACAAGTCTAAAAAGGAAAAAAAAAATCTAAAATTTTTGGAAATTTTTTCACTTTCGAAATTTTCAAAAATTTTAGATTTCATTTTTCTTTTCTAGATTTGTGCAATAATGGAGAGAAGATTTTTTTTTTTTTTTGAGGCTTTAGACCATGTTATTTTCTCTCCCTTCATTTTCAAGTGTGGTGTGTTTCTTAAAATAATATAATATCGTAAAATATTAATTTTACTAATTTTTTTGAAGCCTTTGACCAGTCAAAAGTAGCAAATAATATGATAATTCAAATAGAACGTATTTATTTTGAATTTTTAATAATACAAGAGTTTTTTTTCATATTTTTTAAAATATGGGATATTTTAGTGATAATTTTCGTTAAATAGAAGATACTTATTTTAAATTTCCTAAAACACAAGGTTTTTTTTTCATATTTTTTTAAAACAGAGGATATTTTAGTGATAATTTCCTAAAAAAATCTAAAATTAAGACCAACGGACAAAAAAGTTAATTTGTTAACTATGAACCTGATCCCATAACAGGTATTAACACGAATAATTCCACAAATATTTTTAATAAAAATAATACGTTTACTTACTCAAAAAAAAAAAAAAAATCATACACAGGATAGTAATTAAAAAGGTTGATTATGTAATGTTACAGAACTTAGGACTCCATACTGATTGTTCTCAATCTCCACACAGTACTTGCACAGTAAATTGTAAGGACCATTAAACCCATAGTTACGAGAGAATATTGTATTCACAAAACCCATAATCACAATTGTTGATAAAGATTTTAAAAAGCCCCAGAAATCACGAAGACCAAAAATAAAAGGCAGATTTTTTACTGAAAATAATGCATGTAAGGGGAAAAGATCAAAAGTGGAACCCTGAAGCCACAACATTTGAATCAAAACAAAGATTGTTGAATTCGAACCGAAACGACAAGAACTAGAAAGAATCAAACGCCAAAATTAGACAAATACACATACTATACCACAAAGAAAATTGTTCCAAAAAAAAAAAAGATCAAGTATAGGAGTGTGCCGTATCCAGTGGCAGAGCCACATAGGGTCTAGGGGGGCAATTGCCCCTCTTGATTTTTTTGAAAAAAAAATCAGCATGTAACATTTTTATAAGAAAATTATTTTACTTCCTCTTAATTTATGAAATCTTATATTTATCCCCCCTAAAATTTGGGATTTTCTCTATTAGTAAAGCTCATTTTATAATTATGAAGCTCATTTCAATAGTTTCTCTTAAATATTAAATAAAGCTCATTACTCGTCTTTTAAAGTATGTGATGCAGCCTATAAACAAAATAATTAGAAAATTGACTTAGCCTAGTTTTATATATATAGTATATAATGTTTGTCAGAGAACAACTACATAATGTTTATTAGTGAATAAGTCCTTTGGACTTTGTGAGGATATGAGGATTATGAATATGGGTCGGATTGTATGTAGGAAATTTAAAAGTGTGTCTATATCTGAACTAAGTGTTATAAAAAGATTAGAGGGCTCGTATTTGATGCCTTTAATTAAACCACCAAGTACCAACTTGACTTTACCTGTTGCTATTGCAACTATAGAGAGAGTATTTTCTGTCATGAATATTGTGAAGAATCAACTACGTAACCGAATGGGAGATCATTGGATAAATAACAATTTAGTTGTTTATATTGAGAAAGAAATTTCTGATAAGATTGATAAGCTATTATACAACTATTTCAGACCATGAGACATCACCGAGAGCAACTGTAATACATTTATGGACTTGTTTAAGAATAGTACAAATTTTCAAATTTATTTTTTTAAGGAGAAATTTCTAGTTTTTTTGTACTATATTACAATGAGGTAATTTTTTTTTTGTCCCTCCTGGATTAAATTCCTGGCTCTGCCCCTGGCCGTGTTTGAGGAGAGGCAAAGTCACGATTCGAAGGCTGAGACGGCGATGGAGATGACAACTTTGGTGACCGAAGGAGAATTGTCGGAGGCAAAATCCAGCGGAGGTTGCTGGAGAGAGCCAGCGAGAGACTCTCTCAACTTTGATGACCACAGGAGAATTGTCGGAGGAGGCGGAATCCGGGCAGAGGTTGTTGAAGAGAACCGGCGAGAGACTTTTTTTCTACTTTTCTCTACTCGGAAAAAAAATAAAAAAGAAAAAATCCTCTCTCTCTCGACCTAAGGTCAGAGGAGGCAGAATCCAGGCGGAGGTTGCCAGAGAGAACCATCGAGAGACTTTCTCTCTCTTTTCTCTACTCTGCTAGGAAAAAAAAAAAAAAAACCATATCTCTCTCTCAATATTTGAAGTACATATATAGAATAGAAAAGAGCCGTTACAATAGTGAATGTATAGTGAAACATTTTTCTGATTGGAACGAAAGTTGGGCTCCATTTATCACCAGATGAAGCATTTTAACCAACTTTTTTGTATTTAATATATAAATGAAATATAAAATTCGGAATCCTTTTTACTTGTAATTTTGTAAGATTAATTGTACTTTTTCCTCGTTTAATTTTTTTCTCTCCAATAATTTTTTAGTATTATCAATTTTGGTACTATTTTAGATCTTAAGTTAAAATATATGACAAATTATAACTCATTAAAAAAATAGACCTTTTATTGATGAAAGCTCTGAAAATCTGAAGTTACCCCACATTCTTACCATTCAATAAACATCTGACCCTATCAAAATTTCAACCAAGTTAGAATAACAAAAAAAGAAAAAAAAAAAACCTCAGGTCTATGATCGACCATGGTCAAAAACAAATTCAATTCCGGTCAAAAAATCATATTCGGTTTATAATATTCGAAAAACTATATCTGTCTTCAAATTTTATAGTGTCATAGACCTCCTCCTTCTCGAATGCCAAAATAGAGAAAGGATTACGAAGCACACTACATTAAAATAGAGACAATAGAGTTCTAAATTACAAGTAAAATTTTTATAAGATGGTTGTAAAAAAAAAAATTCCAAAAAATTGGAAGTAAAACCCAAATAAGAAAATTTTTGTTTTTATATTTTGTTAATGCCAGAATTACCCTTGATACACACTCACTAGTTATTCTCACGGATACTACTAGATGTACCAAAATTTGTACCAAATTTTTAATATAAACACATATGGCATTTGAGTTGCACTATTCAATTAGTATATTAAAACTTACTGCAAATATATTAATCATATTCACCAATTGAATATTACCAACTCACATAACACATTTGTTGGTATTAAAAATCTGGTAAAAATTTTGGTACACATATCTTTATCCTATTCTCACTTCAGACTCTCTCCAAACACCAACGAACCACACTCACTCAACTTCACTGCTCACTTTTATGTTCGCAGACTCTTTCTCTTAACGTGAAGAAACACCATTGAAGACAGAGATATAAAATAAGAGCAAGGGGGGATCGAATCTAGGGAAGCATTTGGGTATTTTATTTTGAATTTAGATATATATATATATATATATATAATATGGATTAAGAGTTAAAACATAGCTGAATTGGGAATTGGTATGCACACCATGTGTTTGATGTTTTGTTTTCTTGTATTATATCTTCTTTGAAAAAAAAATAAAGAAAAACAAATAGAACCTCAATGATCTGGAGAAAGAACTTAACTTTCTGAAGAACGCTTTTGAAGCAACGAGTCTTTCCTTCTTTATTCTTCTTTTGATTACTATAATTTTTTTGTTGTCTATATTATTCTAATTAAGACGTTTG
>JXTC01000210.1:299987-317702 GCA_002914845.1 Trema orientale
AATTATATACTTCAGTAAATTAATTACTATAGTAAATGAATTATATATAGTAATAAATTAAATATACACAATGGTAAATGAATTATATACAGCGATAAATTAATTTTATAGTATAGTAAATGAATTGTGTATGCTGGTAAATTAATTATATACATGAATATGTCAAATTAACCTACATAGAAGTATAATGGTAAACTCAAATTATTACAACTTAAAAAAATGATATAGAAGTTAATAAAATAAAAAAAAAGATATTCATTAACACATAGTTTAGAAAAAAGACATATGGTGTAGTTTCCTTTTATTTTTCAAAGCTTAAAAGAAAAAGAAAACAGAAAGGACAAATAATAATTAATGAATTAAAGATAATAAAGAAAAAAGAAGAGAGAATGGACCTTGATACACTTGTCAGGAAAAAAAAATATCGTAAAACTACTAAACTAGCCTTAGTCTAGTAAAGACATTATTATATATATTTAAAGTTGAGGAATAAATCACTATAGATGAACAGTGACACGCCTCTTGGGTTTTTTTTTTTTTTTAAACTGCTCTTTTAAGGCTCTGCAATTACGCTTATGCCCTTGAATTTCTGCCTATAGCCTCCGTGTGGGTGTGGGTTTTGAGTCTTTTTAGTTTTAGTATTTGTGATTTTACTGAAAGGCCCTCGGATGGATGCTTGGCTGAAGTGATTTCGATGGGGGTTATTCGACATTTGATAGGGTTTTCACCCTTCGGTTGCTTCGCCTGATGCTCTTCACTCTCTTTCTTCTCGAATGGTCTCCTTCTCTCTTCTCTCTTCTCTCTAAACTAGATGCTCTTTTCTTCCTCTTTCATGAAATATTTTCTTTTTCTCTTTGTCTTGGTTTAGTTATTGTCTTTTTTGATCGTCCTTCTCTTTGTTTTTCTATTGGATCTGTTATAAACTATAAATTTTAATCCCTTTCTTCTAGTGCTGCTTCTCGGTCCTCTTCAATTTGGGGGTGTTTTCTTTCCCCCCCCCCCCCTTCTTCGTGCCGTTCATCTTTTGTTCCTTCGCTTTTGGTTCTTTTTTTCCAGTTTTTGTTTTTGAGTCTTTGGTTTATTGATGTAGATCTAGTGGATCTTATTCTCAGTGTGGTGTTTACCTCTTTTTGTCTGGTATGTTTTCATCTCATAATTATATTTTGCATAATTATTTTTTCTCTTTGATGTTATCTCTGCTATGGATTATTGTTCTGTTATGTTCTTGCTCCTCTGGATTTTGTTGCGTATTTTGCTCCTCAAGATCTTATTGTGGGTATGCTGTTCTCCTCTTTTTGTCTGGTATTTTTTTATCCTGTAATTTTATTTTGTATAATTATTTCTTCTGTGTGATATTGTCTTTGTTATGAATCATTATTTTCTTGCATTCTTGCTCCTCTGGATCTTATGGTTGGTGTGGTGCTCTCCTAGATTTTTCTTTCTTTATCTATCACAAATAGCTGCTGGTATTTTTTTTTTCCGTTTCTGTTCTTCTTTGTTATAGGGGAATTTGTTGATTATATCTTTCTGTTGTACTTTAATATGTGTATGCTTTAGATTTGTTAGTTTTTTGGCTATTGATATGCACTTCCAATTACTGGGCCAATGAGTGTCAATTTTGGGTTTTTTGGTTTTTGGGCTGGGTTTTATTTTCTGTTTATTTTGATTGGGCTTTTTATTGTAATTCTTGTAAATATATACGTACATACGTGTATATATATATATGTATCCATATGTATATATCTATGTCTGGAGATTTCATCTCTGTTATTTTACATTCCTAGGCTATTCTCTGGAGTATTCTCGGGTCTCCCTATTTTTTTGGTCCTTTCTTTTTTCGCTGTGATATTTATTATGTATTTATTATCTGTTTAAGATTTTTTATCCTAATCATGACTTCTGTTTTCCTTATCAATGCTCTGTCCTTTCTTATTTATAGTCTTACTACTGTATATATACTTTAATTAATAGGAGATTAGAACAATGAAGATATTTCTGTTTTTTTTTTTACTTAAATATATTTCTGGAAGCCTTTTTTATATGTTCAGAAAGTAATATTGGAATTTACTGTTTGTTAAGTTTAGGCTTTTGTGTTGGATAAATTTCTGACTTTTTTAAAAAAAAAAATATTTATTTTATTATGTGTTCCATTGGGGTATTGCCACCTGTTTAATATTAGTTCAGTACCTCTTATATAGTTTTTGATCTTATTTGACTATGCATATATATATATATACCCTGTTTTCTAACTGTGCTCATCATATTTTACCTCTCTTTATCATCCTTCTTGCCTATAGTTCACTAAGATCACTGTTACCTTCTTTTACTGTATCCACTGTGTTTAAACCTGCTTTTTGTGCTCTACTTACAATCTGTACTTTGTTGAGAGTTGGTTGTAAGAGCTGTCTTTCTGTGAAGTGTTTCAGGTATTGCATATATTTGTTATGCTTTGATCTCTGTCTTCATTTATGTCTTCTTTCTTCAACTTATATCTGTGTTTTGTTCTTTTGTTAATTAATGTCTACTTTCTACATTGGTGGTATAGTATTGATGCATTTCTTTCGTTACTATTATGCTGAATATCATAAATTGTTGGAATATTTTATTAAATTTTGCTATATTTGAATTTGGTTGGATTTTGTTATGTCCGTCATTAATATACACTATTCATATTGCATTTAGTATATATAAGCATTTAAGTCTTTCTTTTTGGATTGGATATGGTGAAGGGTGGTTGTGTCTGTTCTGTTGCCTCTCTCTGTTTGATATCTTTCTTTTCTTTGCTTTATGATTAAGTTGTTTTCCCTGCCTTTTACTTCTTTTTATCTCCCCTTACCTCATTCTGTGACTTCTTTTTTTAATTCCTGTCATTCAAAGTTCCTTCTTTCTGCCTTCCCCCTTCCGCTTTTTTACTTAGTTCTATTGTGGTCTCTTCCAAGTCTACTTTATAATCCTACACATTTGGCGATGATGAGTATTTTTTTTTTTTTCAGATCATGTAGAGTAATGTGCTAACTGCCTAAAGATTACTGTATCTAATAGTATCTGTTATTACATAGTAAACTTGGTTTGCTGTTAAAGAGTAGTTTCATGGTATTTGTGTCCAAGGTATTATAACAGTTGGTTGTCAGGTTAGAGCTCTTTCAGTAACTTTATTTCGATTTAAGTTTTCAAATTCTTTAGAACAAACTGAGGACATTACTGTTGTAGATGAAGAATTCCTACCTTTTCTTCTTTTTTCTTTTCTTGGGATTCAATAGTTTTTATAAGGCTCTGCAATTACGCTTATGCCCTTTAAATTCTTACTGTAGCCATCCTGTGGGTGTGATTTTAAAGTCTTTTCATTATCAATATTTGTAATTTTACCCAAGGGACCCTTGGATAGATGCCTGGCTTAAGTAATTTTAATGGGAGTTTTTCGGTTATTTGCTTGGGTTTTCTCTCTTCGTTGTTGCCCCTGATGCTCTTCACTCTTGCTTTCCTCTCCAAACATATCCTTTTCTCTTCTTCCTAGACTTAATGCTCTTTTCTTTCTCTTTAGTCAGATGCTTTCTCTCTTCCTCTGTTTTCATTTGATTATTATCTTCTAACAGACAACATCGTTGGTTTTATTTTTCCCTTGGATCTATTTTAAACTCTTAGTTTCTCTCATTTCCCTTCAGTGGTGTGGTTTCTCTTTATTTTAACTATTATTCATCTGGTAGTTTTTGGGCAGTCATAGGCTAATACTCTTATGATCCATTTGTTGTTACTTAACTGGTATAATATATATGGCAAGTTTTCTACTATACTGATAATATTTTCCATGTTTATCTAATTGCCAGAAATATACACTCTTACATAACGAGAAAATGATTTCTTAGGTAGTTGGATAAACACTTGAAAATACGTTATCTTATAAACTTGCCATATATTGATAATACTGTTAAATATCTAAGCCAAATATCTTATATATTCATGTATTAAATCAGCTATATTTATCCAGATATTATTACATAATTATAATACATGCAAAAAATTATATATATATATATATACATATAATCATTGGTGAACAACTTTACTGCCTTGATTGACAAAGAAGAAGATGAAGGCTTTAATATGAAGGAAAAGAAGAGAAGAAGCAGAGTATATTGTAATTATCGTTGTTGTAAAATTATCATATTATTGTGAAATTGTTAGATTAATTTTACTCATATTATGTATTCGAATTTGTTCTACATGTAATGTAATACCTTATTCATATAGATAATACTTTTATTCTCATTTGTTTTTTCATTTTAGATAATATAAAATGAAAGTGTGATTACGATAAATCTGATAGCATATATGTAGAGCGTACAACTTTTATTGAAAAAAATGCCATATAATATTACAAATATAGGAAAGCTATAAACATAATCTTAACATTACCATAGGATATTAAATACACCATACAAATTAATAAACTTAACGATTTAAATCAATTTTATATTTGACCTTTATCCATAATCATTAAAGTGTATATAAAACTTAATTCCATTTATTAAAAAATAAAAAGAAAAGAAAACAAGAGAGAAAGAGAGAGAGAGTACAAAACAATATTAATAGTATAACAAAAAAAATAATATTACTACAATTAAGATATTTTCCATAACTAACATAAATTAATAAACTAAGTCACTTATTACGTTAATTATAAAAAGATCAAAATGCGAAAAATCCTAATCACATACATTATAAAATAAATTTTGGTATAAAATTTTATTTTGACAAAGAATAAATAAGCTCATATTCTTTTCTTAAAAAAAAAGCCATACTTTCGTTCAAGGGCAAGAAAAATAACTATAAGAAAGAATCTTATTAAAGTTGAAAAAAATTAATCAAATTAAAATAAATAAAAAACCTATGACTAAACCAAAAAAAAAATATTAATATGTAGTTATTAAAAAAAAGAAAGAAAAAAAAAACTACACAACCAAGAACAAAAACTAACAAAAAAATAGTATAGTTAAAAATATTAATGATATAAAAAATTGAAACGAAAAAAGAGAGCATAAATCTTATCTAAAACCTAAACATCTATAAAGTATACAAGTGATAATTAAAAAAATTTTAAAATCATTAAAAAAAACAAAGATCTTAAAATTATATTACATGAGAAAATCATAAACAATAATAAATAATAAAAATTAAAGCACATACTTATACTATATCTTTCTAAAAAATCTCATGTTTTAAAAAAGATAGCTTATAAAACATATTTAAAAATATGGATGTATAGATAATACCACAACAATAATATCGAAGATAGTAAAGACAATATTATAATATAATATCAAAAACTTATGAACAAAAATATTTTAAATAGCTCTAACATAGTAATATCCATGTATTATCAAAAATAATTATCAAAAATCAAATTTACCTAATCTAAATAAACTAACTTAACAAGTAACAAAAAAAAAACAAAAATGTGAAAAAAAATATGATAAATAATATTTTATAACCATTTTATAATATTTGAATAAAAGTTATTAGCATAGTAATATTTTCTTTTATTTTTGCCAGCTCAATAGATAATAGGACAATGCCAGAAAATTTTTTACTATCACAACGTCAGCGTAAACGACGTCGTCACTGTCTTTTGAATGAAGATTCTTCAACTAGCTACGATAATGATTCAAATCATCAATATGACGATCCCAACATTATTTCAGAAAATTTGTATCAATCAAAGCTTACTTCAGTGCAAAGATGAGAAAATTCTAAAAAATAATTTTCTCGCTTAGCTGAGGCATCATCATCAGCTAATTCCGGTGGACAAAGTTCTTTCTTACTCTACATAAAAATTGAAAAAAAAAAGATCCTTTCACTGTTATAAACTTAACTTTGTATAAATTTATTAATTTAATATTCCTATTCCATATTGTATCACAGGTGATACAGATAAATATCATGAACTTGGAAATTGCTCCTGTGTCTGCAGATATTGTGGCGCAGTCTTTTGGTTTGATGAGTCCATCAAAAAAATACATCCACCAAAATATAACCTATGTTGTAAAGACGGGAAAATCAAACTCCCGCCAATAAAGAATCCTCCTCCATTCCTTGATCAATTACTTGATTATTATGGAGGATCCTTAAGTATATATTTCTGTAAAAATATTAAACCTTTAATTCTATGTTTGCATTCACATCTTTTGGAGCAAATATAGAGCAAAATACAACAAACTCAGATGGTCCATACATTTTTAAAATAAGTGGCCAAATACACCATCTTATGAGATCACTATTGCCAACCAATAACAATCCTCCAAGATTTGCTCAGTTATATATATTTGACACAGAAAACGAAATTGAAAATCGAATGTCAATATTTCAATTCGACGATACATCCAAAGAAATGACAAAATTAATTACCGAAAATTTAATTAAAATACTTAATGAAAATAATAAATTAGAAAAAAAATTTCATATGGTTAAAGATATGTATAATGCAAATAACATCCCATCTATGAAACTAAGACTAATAGGACGACGACCTACTGATAATAATCAATACGAACTATTTACATCAAATAATATAGGAGGTTTAATTATTGGAGATATCAGTGAATATGAACAAGGAAGAGATAATATAATTCAAGATAAAACAAACAATTTACAAAGAATAACAAAATTACATCCATCTTATATGGCCTTACAATATCCACTCTTATTTCCATATGGAGAAGATGGTTATAGAACTAATATAAATTGAAATATAAACAGATTAGGCAAACAACCCTCAACAAATAGAATACCTATGAGAGTATTTTACTGTTATCAACTACAACAACTTGAAAATGTAAATAATATTTTCTTAAAAAGTGGAAGACTTTTCAAAAAAAAGGAAGCCAAGCAAAAAACTCCGGTGAAAAAAAACCAACAAAATAAGGCAAAAAAAAACAAAAAAAATAAAAAAAAGAAAATTAACAAAGCAACCAAAACGCCATGTTGCGGATTTTATAATTGCTACACAAGTGCACGTGCTGAACAAGTAATATAGTAGTGAGTTGAGTTCTCCACAGGAATTGATTACCAAAATTATTTNATGCATCATTCAAGCTAGATCTAACTAAGATCAACCTTTCCAGAATTAATCCTAATTTATTTATCCTAAATATTAGTGGCCAAGCAATATAAAGAATTGACAATCAAGCTCACTTGAATGAACAAGAGGAAACTACCATAAATATTTAAAGCAACATTTAATCCATCATTACAACCTTAGATTCATCAATATCCCAACTAAAGAAACTTAGCTCATGGTCTGAAATGCAAATATCAGCGGCTTAAAATACTCCATCGATTTCAGAAAATTCAAGAAAAGAAAAATGAATTAAATACAAAGAAGATTAAAAGAAGTAAAGAAAGTTCTAGCTGGACGATGGTGATTCTCACTCTCTGCTGCTGCTAGTACTTCCTCTTCCTTGTTCTTTCTTCTCTGTACTCTTCCCCCTCTCTTTCTTTCCTTTTCTGTATATCTCTCTTAGCTCAGCCGCCAAGCTCTTTCCTCCTTCTTACAGTACACTTTTCCTTTTATATTAGGGTAGGTGAGGTACCCTAACACACGTGTCAGCCAAATAAAGGAGTGAGGACCACTTTTGCTTCATTTTTCCTTAGCTGGTATTTAATATTAACTGTTAGCACCAGCTGTGCCTAAAAGATGCCAGCCAGAAAAAGAATCCACTATTCAGTATTGCTCCGGCATGCTGCTGCAGCAAAGTTGATTCCAGCTTTGACTTAAGTTCAACTTTTCTACCAAGATGCTACAATTTAAATTCTGCAGAACTCAAGTCCAAAATTCACAATTCTACTAAAAATTAAAAGAAATAAAACAAATTTTGACTAAATTAGATCTTAAACACCAGAAACAACAAAGACTAAAATAAAGTAAAGAAAGGCACCTAAACTAGACAATTTATTTCTTTGAAATAACTATCCTAAAACTCAAAAACACACAAAATAACTCTATTTTCATAGAGTTATCATACCTCCAAACTTAGATTGTTACTCGTCCTTGAGTGACAAAATAAAGAAAGACGTCACACAAAAGACACAAAAACACAAAAGAGCTCTGGTTTACTAACAGAAGAACCATTCCCTCAATTCTCTATTCTACTCCTCAATCTTCAGCCTGTGATCAGAATCACCCCTCCTCAAATACTAGTTTAATTCATCACAAACTTAAACCCACAAGTGATTTTTCCTTAAGTGTGTGTGTGGAAACTATGGTTAGAATTCTCTGGATCACTCAAGTCATATCAAAACATGATCATTGGGCCTAATTTTCTGGTTCCATAAGTTGATCTTGTAAATCCCTCTCTACTAATGCAAGTCAACCGCACACTCAAGACTTATAAGGCTTCCACAAATTTGCACCACTGAGCTTAGTTGGGGTTTTTTTTTTTTTTTTGAATGAACACTCGGATGTCACAATGCCTTTTTACGCGAATGCCAACATTGGTGATGAAGGTACCCAGTTACTCAGCAAAGTCACTACTAGAGTTGCAGAAGCATACTCATATTCTAGACCACTGTTTGATGCAAAGGTACACATAGAGCTCATGTTACTCCTGGTTACTAAACAGTTCAGAATGGTGGAATATTCATTATTCATGACACTTTTTTCTTTTCTTTTTCTCTCTCTCTCTCTCTCTCTCTCTCTCTCTCTCTCTCTCTCTTTGAATGAAATATACTCTCCCAAACTTAAGCTCATCTTAATTTTAATGTATCATGCCTACACTAAGTCCTCCATGTTTGGTCTCCTAAATTTCGCCTCAAGGGATTCACAAAATCAGTTCTAGGACTTTAAACCCTCACAATTATTTAAGATTTCCTAAGCTTTCCCAAAGTCCTCTAATCCATAGCTCTAGTGCAAAGAAAAATTGGAAATTTCACATATAAAAGCAGGCTGAAACAAATATCCCTACTATTCAATTCAGGGCAATTCATCTCATAAGCTGAAAATTTTTAAAGCATGGAGAATTTCATAAGATCACAATGCTGAAGCACACCAGAGCATAGAACACAAATAGTACTTAACAAACAACCATACAAAACAACTTGACCGACCCACTAAACATACAAAAAAAAAAAGAAATCAGATAAAAAGATAAACAAATACCAAACAGATAAACAATCACCCCCAAACTTAAAACAAGCAGTGTCCCCATTGCGACACAAAATGAAAAGAAAATAAAGAAATAAAAAGAAAAGGGTAAAGAGGTGAAAACTCCCTGTCACAATTACTCTACATCTTCATTGGACCCATCTGCATCAGATTCTGCCCTGTCCTCATCGTCCAAGTCCTGGAGTATTTCTTCTGGAAATGCAGGGAAAATTGGAATAGGTTTTGTGAAATTCTTTTGCATAGACTTCTTTAGGGCATTGTCCCATTCCTTTGCATAAGCTCAGTATTGTTGTTGCTGCTTGTGAGACTACTGCAGCATTGACATCAGCTGGTACTAGACCTCTTGTTGACTCACTCCCTGCTCCAGGGATCTCAGCTATTGAAGGATATCACCGTTGGTGCTGCTGCTGGATACTGCAACAGGTCTGCTTGATGAGGGTTTGTCACGCCCCCGTATTGGGTATGTATGTATAAGGCAGCTTGACGGGCGTTGGACCCATCTTGGCTGATGCGGGGCACGAGACGACACCTATTCTAGAAGAAAAGAAAAAAAAAAGAAGGAAAAAAAAAAGAGATTTTAAAACCTAAAACTACAAATTATAGGTGTCACGTTTGTACGCTACATTAATACAAACCACAGTTCAAGATAATAAAACGTGATACAGAAAACAAATAAATATAGCATATGAGACCAATTTAAATCCTTATTTTTTTTTTCATTCACAGGTCGGGCCCATATGAACAAAACTTGGCAAGAGCGAACATACTCTTTGGCTCAACAGTTGTTATCGTCAAATGCGATTTGCTTACCTACAACATAGAGTAAGGAGTGAGCTTGGGAGCTCAGTAAGCAAAGACGGCCTATAAGTCTAAATGCAATGCATCATATCACATATAACGAAATTATTCAACATAAAGCATAATATTCATCATATGACATAAATGATGGCATGCTCATTCATTGATGCATGTGCAATGAATTTTCTAGGGTCTCGATGGTACTGCTACCGGCTTAACATAAATATATATCTTATCATCATATTTCATCATATATCAATATATCATATTTGTACTTGCCTACATAGGATTTGTGTGACCACCCTACTGTTGCCTTGGCCGAGGCTCAAGGGTTCTATACTATAATATCATATTCATTCTCATCATAAAATTTTCTCGGGAATGATTAGAGCGTAAAAAGGTGTCATAAAACCCCAGTCCCGTAATGGACCTGCAGTACCATCCTACTCTATATGTCATGCCAATACAATTCATATAAATAATTACAAAAACAATCTCAATGTATCAATAGACATGTATTTATGGCTAAACATAATGTGAGGTTAACATATGACAGTGTCAATTTCTAAAGTTTTGCAATTCATAAGCATGCTTATTCATAGAAACCTCTCAACGTAATTGCAATATAGGAAAGTATTAACCATAAACATATAAATCATGGTATCATGTCTATGAAGCATATGAAAGAATTAACCACCAACTATATAGGATTCAAAGTACAAGCATAAATATCATTTAACAACACATACATCCCTATGTTGTAGTTGTGTCTTTACTTACCAAATATGTCGGAAAAGAAAATATATTGGCAAGGACATCTTTAAGACCTCACTCGTTCTTACTTGAGCAATTCACTAATCTACATGGCAAAACATAATATAGACACATATTCCCGAGTCAAAATAGAGCTAAGACAATAAAGATATTTCTATCTTGACAAGTTTCCTTATTAGGAAACATAAGCTCAATCAAGAGATAAAAAAACTCAAACAAGCACATTTACTTGCTAACCGAAGAAGAACTCAATTACTAACCTTCTCAATTCCATCCTAACCTTATTTGTAGTAAAGAATTTAATTAGATTATTATAATTACTTCAATTAAATAAGACAATCAGCTCATTAGTTCTAATAAGAACTCAAGCATCCAACTTTCCAAATCTTAAGTCTAGCACGTTAATTAGGAGTTTTATATAATATCAAGAACTTAGTGAGTCAAAATGGGGTCTTTCTTTTAAATTTAGATTTCTTCTAAGTTATTAATCACACCATCTAATCATTAGTAATAGTCAAAACTAAAGATATAATTAAATTCATATTATCATTTATTCTCGGGTTCAATGAACTCAATTTTTTTTTTCCAGACCCAACATTATTTAGAAAAATATTCATAACTTATTCTACAGAGCTAGAAAAATTATAAGACCAGTGGTATATGAAACTAGACTCGAAAATCTATCATTAGAGATATTACATGACATATTTCAAAATTATTTTGAGGTCACAAAGTGGCCCGTAATCAAGACCAAAAATCTGCTTTGGAAAAATATTAGCAGTTTTGACTATCAATTTGAAAAATTCATGTCTCCCTCTAAAAATATGATTTTTGAGTGATTCAAAGTCCTACATGACCATTAAAGAGTCTATTTAATGCTCTTAAAACAGTTTTTAAAAATAAAATTTCAATAATTCGAAATAGATGAAAATATAGAGATTGCTACCAGCGAAAGTGTCCAAACAGTTTTTCAGCAACATAGCATATTTAATGTTTCATGTTAAATCATATATAACTTAGTTTTTGTTGGACAAAGTTAGCTATTGCAAGTAATAATATATCTAGAAAATGAAAAATATAACAATAACATGTTATAACATATGATTTAACAAATAACTTGGATAAAAAATAATTATCATGAAGTTAAATCAAATAACGTAATAAAATAAATCACAATTAACTTACTATAATAATAATCACGATTTTAATGACCAAAATAACAAAAGGAGTTTAAGGAAACCGAACCGAGTCTTGTGTTTCACACAATTTCCTTAAAACAGTTACGCCTCCTCACCGGGGTACTTAGAGGAATGTCAGCAGCGTCTGTTTCCCAGGATAAAACGGTTCACGAATAGCAACGTCACACCAACTTGCTACTCACAACGAACTGAGTAATGCTCAAACTCTATCACCAGAACTCAAGAGAACTTGACCACTCTCATAAGAAAGAACAAGAACTCAAACTCTCTAACCTCTAACTAACTTCACTCTAACTTTTAACTAACTTTCTTAACCGTTACAGAGAGAAATGGAAGAGAGGAATATGCTAAGAAATATTTTGGTGTGTCTTGGTGTGTCTAAGAGTGAAGGAGAAGGTCTCCTTTTATAGTGTTCATGGGGGAACCAAGCCATTAACATCCCATTAATGTGGCTGAAAACGTTTTTCTGTTATAACATAACAACCCATTAATCTAGCTGAGAAACGTTCGTCTGTTACAACGTAACAGCAACAACCTATTAATATGGCTAAAAAACGTTTGTCTGTTACAATATAACTGCCAAAACGTTTTTGGCTGTTACCTCAGCTAAACGTTTTTGGCTGTTACCTCAGCTTAATGAGGCCTAATAAATGTCCAAAAATAAATTTTGTAACTCTTGTATGTTACAAATTCAATTCTAGAACCTTCTCACTTTGGGTTTCAATTTCTCATTCACCCATGCCTCAAAATGGCTATTAACAATGGTTTTTCCAAACCATTTTTCCAACAGTTTTTGGTCATCTTGATTTCCTTAGATAGTCTAAAGAACATACTTTAAACCCTGATTTGATTAGCTAAAGGAACCCATGAAAAACTATAACCCAATGCTACTAGAACAACAACTTGAAACATGCATGTTAAGACCAAGCTTTTCATATTGTATTCCCTAAATAAATCTGATTTTTTTTTAGGAAGTAAACAACCAAAACCAGATGCATAAAGATTCATAATAGATAAGAGAGACAAAATTACTCAAATCTTACTTGTAACTCATTGAAACAAACTAGAAAAAAAACTAAATTCGTCATACAAGATACACTAGCCAAATAAGCCCTTGAAAATCATAATTTTGAGGATTAAAACATAGCTAAAGACCATCTCTTGGCTGCTGTAGAGTTTAGACTCTTTAATTGCTTCACAAACTCAAGAGTTTATGAAGAAATTTGGGTTTTTCTATAGTCTTTTGGCTGGTTATGATTTTTTTTTTTTTTTTTTTTGAGAGAAGAAGGAGAGAGGGAGAGAGATAGGGTTTCTGAGTTTGGAGATAGAGAGGAAGAGATGGAGAGAGGAGATGCAAGCTTTATGTAATGGAGATCATGAGTGGGAAGAAAATCAATGGGCTGCGTGAAGGAAGCGTATTAGAGAGGAGAAGAGGAAGGCAGGCACTGTGTCTGACCTCTTGGGCAGATCACGCACGTTCTCCCCTTTTTCTTTTTTTTCTTTTTTTTTTAAATCTCCTTCTAACTATTTACAAGTTTGCCATTACTAAAAATGGGTCATTGGACTCCTTTAACAATATGGGCTTGGACTCATAAATTGAAATATATAACCTAATTATGACTACTACAATTGCTTTTATTATTTATTTACCTATTTTCAGACATACAAATTAATTTATATACAATAAAATCATATTATAAACAGAAAATTATCAAATAAGTTTAATACTTAATAATGAAAACAAGCATATAAATCAATTCAACTAAAATTAATAAAGACAAAAAAAAACTAAAGCTCTATAGACTCAATTTGGGAATATGTTACGAATATTTTATTCGTAAAATAAAATGAAAGATCGCTCATAATAACCTATTAGATCGACAAAATATTTGGATTTATATCACATAAATCTCGTGTTCGTACAATATTTGGCCTACTAGATTAGGGCCTCACAGGGTCGATAGGTAGAATCGGCTGGTCCTTCTTGGGCAATTCAGGCCACAGCAATGGCATCTATTTCGCCCGTATTATGCAATTTTTCTTCATTGACCAGGTAGGGAGCACGGTCATTACGACATATCTTGGTAATTAAGGATGGGAAAAACAGAGCCCCTGACTTCCTCGCGGCACAGGCACAAATTTCTCTATGGATCATCCAACCCACGTTGATGGATTTGCCAGTCAACATGGAATACAACAGCAACACACACTTCTTGGAAACTGTTTTACCATGAGTAGTGGGTAACAATCGGGATTTGAGAAAATGATACCAGACTTTTGCAGGCGGGTTCAGCGAGCTCCGAAGGCATGTGTAGGCACCATGAGATGAGACATTCCACTCAGCTCCTAGTACAGCAATAGTCTCCAGCACCATGAGCAGTTCAGGCTCTGTGACTGCTTCGACGAATTCAGAGTGTTCATCCATAGGATCCCTTAAGCCAAATATAGTGTTGACGGCTTCTTCGCTCCAAGGAACTTGAACTCCTTTGACTTACACAGTGTCCTCCTCTGGATCAGTCAGGTTGGCGTAAAATTCGCGAACAAGAGGCACAATCGAGTCCTCTGGATGAGCGCAGAACAGTTGCCAGTGGTGTTGGATGATGACATCAGTAATGAACAGTAGCTGCCCCATCGAGTCAGTATTGTCCAACATGAACCTTTTCTCAGCACCTAAGGGCCTATTTTGAATGTTTTCTTCAAACCTGGTCTCGGCCTCATCAGAGTCAAATTTGGCCACCTTAAAAGCCTTGTGAGCTACCTTCTTGATCTTTCGAAGTGTTGCAAGTAATTGCTGCTCTTGCCCCAAACTCAAAGCTGAAGAAATGATTGCCGGTAACGTATTTGAGTCACCCAAATATGCATACTTCAAATGAGAGGGTAATGGTTTCAACTCCAAAACTGGGGGTTCTTCAACATATAGTTTAGAAGGCTTGAAATTCCTCTCTAATAATTCAAGAGATTCAAGTTATTTTTCTGATCTAACAAGTGAATGCTTTGTCTCCACCCATGGAACATAGCCATCTTCTTCAAGTTCTTCCTCATATTTGGCCTTTGTGGACACCAAAAATATGTTATTGTTACAAGTTTTTTAGAATTCATTAATCACAAGTGAATCTAATACATTGATGGATGAACACTCTTCTATTTCATCTGGAAATCACATGGCCTTGAAAACATTGAAAGTGATAAGCTCATCTTCAACTCGCATCGTGAGCTCTCCTTTTTGCACATCAATCAATGTCCTTCCAGTAGCTAGAAACGGCCTACCTAAGACTATAGGCACCTCCTTGTCAGCCTCATAATCTAACACAATAAAATCTACAGGAAATATGAACTTGTCCACCCGAACTAAAACATCTTCAATTTTTCCTTCAGGATGAGCAAATGATCTATATGCAAGCTGAAGGGTAACTGTAGTTGGTCTTGCTTCTCCAATTCCTAGTTTTCTGAAAACTAACATAGGCGTCAAGTTTATGCTTACTCCTAGATCACACAAGGCTTTCCCACAATAGGTATCACCAATAGAACATAGTATTGTTAAACTTCCAGGGTCTTGAAGTTTAGGAGGGATTTTACTCTGCAAGATTGAGCTGCACTCTTTGGTAAGTGTCACTGTTTTAAACTCTCCCAACCTTCTTTTCTTGGAAAGGATGTCCTTCATGAATTTAACATACTTTGGCATCTGTTCTAAAGCTTCCACCAATGGTATATTGATATGCAGCTGCTTCAAAACCTGCAAAAATTTATTAAACTGCTTGTCTTTCCGCTGAGTGTGAAATCGTTAAGGAAAAGGCAGCGGTGGTCTATCGTTATGCTTTTCTGGGCAGTTTCGCTGCCACTATGCTGCAGCAGATTTCTTTTTTTCAGCAGCCTGCTTTACTACTTTTTTTCATTCTATCTTCCTTCTCCTTTTCTCCTTGAATTGAAGAGGGCTCTCTTGGTTGTTTAGGCCTTATTTTAGGACCTTCCAGCTCTTTCCCACTCCTTAAAGAGATTGCTTTACAATGTTCTTTACCATCACGCCTCGGATTCTCCGCATCACTTGGTAATGAAACTTGGGGTCTGCTGTTCAAGGCATTAGCTAACTGCGCCATTTAATTCTCCAGGTTTCTGAGTGAAGCTGCTTGGCTCTGAATCATTGCTGACTGATTTTGAATTATAGTGTCATTTTTCAACGTATACTCCTTCAATAAAGCTTTAATGGAGCTGGATTGCTCTGAATGTTGCTGTTTCTTAAACTATTATTGCTATAGTAGATGCTGTTGGAAACCAAGTGGATGGGCTGGTCTATTTGGAGTTATATATGAACTAGCTCCTTGATTGCTCCATGAAAAATTAGGATGCTGCCTCTATCCCTAGTTGTAAGTGTTTGAAAACGGATTATTGTTCTTGTTGAAGTTTCCAACATAACACACCGAAGCAGGATTAGATGGGCAGCTATCAAATAAATGTCCTTCTCCACAATAAACACAAGAAACTACAGCAGATTGCTCTGCATTTACTCCAGAAGCCATAGTCATAAATTTCAGAATATTGGACAGCGATGAAACTTGCGCTGTCAGGGCTGTGACTGCATCTACATCATGAATTCCAGCGACACGCCTCCCTGCAGCAACTCTTTCAGTTGGCCATTGATAGTTGTTATTGGCCATCCGCTCCAAAATTTTATAGGCATCATTGTAGGACTTTGCAAGAAGAGCACCATTAGCCAATGCATCCACCATTGACCGAGTATGAGCAACGAGACCATTGTAAAATGTCTCCATTTGGATCTAATGAGGGATTCTATGGTGTGGGCACTTTCTTAGCGACACCTTAAAGTACTCCCATGACTCATATAACAATTCCCCATCCAATTGCTGAAAAGAGGTAATATCATTTCGGAGTTTAGCATTCTTCGTTGGTGGAAAATACTTCATCAAAAATTTATCCGCCAAGTTATTCCATGTGGCCACTGAAGTATTGACTTCAACCATGCTCTTACTCTATCTCTCAAAGAGTATGGAAAAAATTTCAGCCTTAGAGCTTCATCCATGACTCTATACAACTTGAATGAATCACACACTTCAATAAATAACCGAAGGTGAAGATGTGGATCCTCTGTTGGTACCCCACTGAATTTCTCCATAGTTTAGAGCATTTAAAATATAACCGGTTTCAATTCAAATTGAGGTGCTTGAATTTCGGACCTAACAATGCCAGGATTCAGCCCATTGAGTATAGGAATAGCACATTCTCTGATTGCTTTATCTCTGTTATCTGCCATTGCTATAGCATTATTAGCACCAGTAGCTTCAGCCATTCCTTCTAACCAGCTAAACCTTGTTCTTGCTCCCTTCTTCTTGCTCAAAATGTTCTTTCAATCTCAGGATCTAAGGGCACCAACTCTTGATCTCGCTGATTATTCATATAAAGAGTATAAACTCCTGCAAAAACAACCACTCAAACAAATAAAGAAATAGCAAAGGCAAGAAAAACAAAATAGCTTTTACAATTAACTTTAGTTATCTCAACCCCTGGCAACGGCACCAAAAACTTGTTGCAGATTTTATAATTGCTACGCAAGTGCACATGCCGAACAAGTAATATAGTAGTGAGTTGAGTATCGTCTCCACAGGGATTGATTACCAAAATTATTTGGAAAAGTTAAATGTCAAACAAGCTAGTTTAAGAATTTAGAAATAAACTTTGTAACAAAATAATAGAAACTAACAAATGCAAATAGAAATATAAATTCCAAGCATAAAACAACACGATCTAAACAAGAGATTGTAAATCAATGGAAAT
>JXTC01000210.1:317864-342789 GCA_002914845.1 Trema orientale
CCCCCTCTCTTTCTTTCCTTTTCTGTATATCTCTCTTAGCTCAGCCGCCAAGCTCTTTCCTCCTTCTTACAGTACACTTTTCCTTTTATATTAGGATAGGTGAGGTACCTATACACACGTGTCAGCCAAATAAAGGAGTGAGAACCACTTTTGCTTCATTTTCCCTTAGCTGGTATTTAATATTAGCTATCAGCACCAGTTGTGCGCAAAAGATGCCAGCTAGATAAAGAATCTGCTGTTCAGTATTGCTCCGGCACGCTGCTGCAGCAAAGTTGATTCCAGCTTTGACTTAAGTTCGGCTTTTCTTCCAAGATGCTGCCATTTAAATTCTGCAGAACTCAAGTCCAGAATTCACAATTCTACTAATATTAAAAGAAATAAAATAGGTTTTGACTAAATTATATCTTAAACACCAGAAACAACAAAGACTAAAATAAAGTAAAGAAAGGCACCTAAACTAGACAATTTATTCGTTTGAAATAACTATCCTAAGACTCAAAAACACACAAAATGACTCTATTTTCATAGAGTTATCACACCATTACCAGAGGAGATATGGATACTAGAGTAATTGGCAAAAGAATTATTCTCCCATCTAGCTATACTGGAAGTCCCAGATATATAATCCAAAATTATCAAGATGCAATAGCATTATGCAGATAGTATGGAAATCCTGATTTATTCATAACATTTACATATAATCCTAAATGGCCCGAAATTATACGTGCCTTAAATAAAATTCCTGGTCAAAAGTCTGAAGATAGGCCAGATATAATTGTTAGAATCTTTAAAATGAAATTAAATCAGATTTTATCTACTATTAAAACCGAAAAAAATTTCGGAACAATTATTGCAAGTAAGACCATATCATTGAATTTAATAAATTAAAATTCATAATAAAAAACGTTAATTTCCATTGTTAATAAATACTAACATCTCTCCTTTGTTTTCTATGTCTATTTTGTAATATAGATCTATACGTCGTTGAATTTAAAAAATGAGGCCTACCTCATTGCTATTTTTTATTCTAGCTACATCCTGATGAAAAATTATCTGAACCATTACAGATAGATAAATTTATATCCGCCGAAATACCTGATCCTGAAAAAAAAACCAAAAAATTAAAAAAACCGAAAAAAAACCAAGAAAACCCGGCCAAGGGGGGCCCCAAAAAAAAAAGCTTCCGAAAAGAAAAAACCAAAGTGGTCCAAAAAATTTCCAAAACGATTTAAAAACGAAACAACTATTGAAGAAAATGGATTTATCAATTACAAACGTAGAAATACAACAGTTTATGCACAAAAAGAAAATATCAAATTAGATAACAGATATGTAGTTCCTCACAACAAAGACCTATGTCTAAAATTTCACACTCATATAAATGTTAAAATATGTTCGCAATCAATGATAATAAAATACTTATTTAAATATTTAACAAAAAGCCCAGATAAAATAAGAGCAGTAATAGAAGACAACATATGTATAGAACAATCTGGACAAACTATTTATAAAGAAATAAATGAAATAAAAAATTATATTAATTGTCGATATATAACACCATACGAAGCTATATGGAGATTGTATGAATATCCTCTACATCATAAAAATCTAGCAATACAAAGATTAATAATTCATTTACCGCACGTGCAAAATGTAATATTTCGTTCAAATCAACGTTTTGATAATATAGTTAAACAACCAGGAATTCAAAGAACAACTTTAACAGAATGGATGGAAATAAATAAAATTAATATAGAAGCTAGAAAACTTTCATACATACAATTTCCTACTAAATGGGTATAGAATAATAAAGACAAAATTTGGACTCCTAGAAAGTCAGGATATTCAATTGGACGAACTTTTTATGTCCATCCAAATTCTGGATAATTATATTACCAAAAATTATTATTAAATCATCAAAAAGGCGCAACAAGCTTCGAATATATACGAATTATTAATGGTATAACGTATTCAACAAATCAAGCAGCATGTAATACATTAGGTTTACTAGAAGATGATAAAGAATGGAATGAATCAATATTAGAAGCCTCATTTTGGTCAACACCGTATCAATCACAACAATTATTTACCATAATTTTATTATTCTGTAATGTAAATAATCCAACAATATTACTTGAAAATCATTGGAAACTTATGACAGAAGATATTTTATACAGAATTAAGACTTTATTTAATAACCCAAATTTTCAAATTCTTGAAAATGAATTATACAACTATGTATTATATGAACTAGAAAAACAATTAAATCTAAATTCATCTACTTTAACAAATTTTAATCTACCTCTACCAACAAGAACATTAATCGATGATTTAAATAATAAACTTTTGCGAGAAGAACTAGACTATGACATAAATAAATTAAAAGAGGAAAACATTCTTTTAGAAAGAAATTTAAATAATGAACAATGCTATATTTATAAACAAATTATAGAATCATTAAACAATAAAATACAAAACTTATTCTTTATCTACAGGCATGGAGGTACTGGAAAAACTTATTTATGGAACACAATTATTACAAAAATTAGACCAAAAAATAGAATTATTTTAGCTGTTGCATCATCTGGAATAGCATCGTTATTATTATCAAAAGGCAGAATTGCACATTTAAGATTTTGAATACCTTTATCAATCGATAAATTTTCTATTTGCCATATCAAAAAGGGAACCCAATTAGCACAATTAATCGAAAAAGCGACATTAATATTGTGGGACGAAGCACCGATGAATAATAAATATTGTTTTGAAGCTTTAGATAAAACACTACAAGATTTAAAAGATAATTTCAACCAACCTTTTGGTGGAATGACAATTATATTAGGTGGTGATTTCCGACAAATTTTACCTGTTATCCCTGCTGGAACAAAAAAAGACATAATAAACGCAAGTATAAATAACTCTTACTTATGGCCATATTTCAAGTTATTATGCCTAACAGAAAATATGAGATTAAAAAATCCAAATACTACAGTAGAAAAAAAAAATTTCAGAATTTTCAAAATGGATATTAAATATTGGAAATGGTGAAGCATAAGGAATAAAAGATCCTGAAAATAAAGATATCACATGGGTCAAAATACCAGAAAAATACATAATACAATATGAATTAAACCCAATCGAAAAAATTTCGAATTTAATATAATGATTTTGCAAAAAACTTTGACAACATCAATTATATACGACATAGAGCAATAATAACTCCAAAAAATAAAATAGCCTACGATATAAATACATATATATTATCTTTAGTACCTAATGAATCGAAAACTTATTATAGTTATGATAACATAATAGCTTCAACTGAAAATATTGATGAACTTAATCTCTTATATCCCCAAGAATTTTTACATAATTTAAATTTCAACAGCATACCACCACATGAATTAAATCATAAAATTGAAACTCCTATAATGTTATTACGAAATTTAAATCAATCAATTGGATTATGTAATGGAACAAGACTTATCATTACACAATTAACAAATAGAATCATAGAAGGTCAAATTATAAATTCAAATAATGAAAACGAAAANAAATTTTACCTGTTATCCCTGCTGGAACAAAAAAAGACATAATAAACGCAAGTATAAATAACTCTTACTTATGGCCATATTTCAAGTTATTATGCCTAACAGAAAATATGAGATTAAAAAATCCAAATACTACAGTAGAAAAAAAAAATTTCAGAATTTTCAAAATGGATATTAAATATTGGAAATGGTGAAGCATAAGGAATAAAAGATCCTGAAAATAAAGATATCACATGGGTCAAAATACCAGAAAAATACATAATACAATATGAATTAAACCCAATCGAAAAAATTTCGAATTTAATATAATGATTTTGCAAAAAACTTTGACAACATCAATTATATACGACATAGAGCAATAATAACTCCAAAAAATAAAATAGCCTACGATATAAATACATATATATTATCTTTAGTACCTAATGAATCGAAAACTTATTATAGTTATGATAACATAATAGCTTCAACTGAAAATATTGATGAACTTAATCTCTTATATCCCCAAGAATTTTTACATAATTTAAATTTCAACAGCATACCACCACATGAATTAAATCTTAAAATTGAAACTCCTATAATGTTATTACGAAATTTAAATCAATCAATTGGATTATGTAATGGAACAAGACTTATCATTACACAATTAACAAATAGAATCATAGAAGGTCAAATTATAAATTCAAATAATGAAAACGAAAATATATATATTCCAAGAATAGAAATGACTGTAAACGAGTCTACATGGCTATTTACTTTAAAAAAACTACAATTTCCTGTAAAACCCTGTTATGCAATGACAATAAATAAAAGTCAATGACAATCATTGAATAAAGTCGGTATTTATTTAGAAGATGAAATCTTTACACACGGTCAATTATATATAGCTATATCAAGAGTAACAAGTCCTAAAAGATTACATATATTAATAAATAAATCCATCAGTAAATATCCAAATCATGTTAAAAATATAGTTTACAAAGAAATTTTACATGGCATTGTGTACGTATGAAAAATTTATTTTATTAATAATTCACATACTAAAATATAATTTTAATACAAATTTATATTTATTTTTTCAAATCTTTTATCCCTAAACTTTTTTAATACTCTTCATATTATCTACATTTTACAATTTTTTTTTGTTTTTGCAAGTAAAAAAGAATAAAAAAATGGTAACACCAATACGATCTCTTAAACTAAACGAGATTTATGCAACAATTGAAGTACGTATCAGTAGGCTCTGGCACAATAATGATTACACAACATGGTGCTTAATAAGTGTCGACTGTATTTTAGTCAATCATGAGGTAAGAAAATAACATCAAATTACATGATATCATACTTTATTCCAATTTAATATACCAAATGCACATATGTTATGTTTTATCAGCTAATTCTAACAAAACATTGCATGATAACTAAATAATTTTTTGTACAATACAGCATGAAGCAATCTATGGAATAATTAAAGCTCAAGATGTAGATCATATCCTACAACAAATAACAGAAGGAGAAATATATCGAATCAGCAACCTTAATGTTGCGCCCAATAAGCCAAAATATAAAATTGTACCCCACAGTGCAATGTTGCAATTTGCCATAGCAACATCTTTCATTCCAATAACAACACCCACAACAAACATCCCAATGCACAAATTCTACTTTGTAGACTTTAATCACCTACCTTCAAGGACAGACATACATGACATATTATCAGGTATTATTAATTATAATCTTATCTTTCTACTAATCTTTATCAATAATCATTCAAAAAAATTTCAAATTAATATTTTTTTCCCCTCCATTATACCAGATGTTATAGGAATAATAACAGAAATACAAGACTTAAAAAAAACTAACATCAGAGGAAAATTGACACCGAGACAAACATTAACAATACAAAATATCAGGTAATTGGTTTATTTACTACCGAAATTTATATATCTAAAAACATTTTACATTTTATTTTAGTCCTACATTAACACTATCTTATTTCAATTACAGGAGTGAAAAGCTTCAAATCACATTATGAGGAGAAACAGCAAAAAAAATTTAATACTAATATTGTAAAAACAGTTGATNATATACTATAATTTAAACTAACATCATTTTCTTTTTTATTCTTACGGAATAAAATTTACAATAAAAACAACAATATATAAATTTGAGACACATCAGGGTTGATACTATAACTCTTGCCCACAATACTCTAGATAAGTTCGTGAAGCAGGGAGCGGATGGTGGTGCGACAAATACGGTCATCTCAAATCAACTCCAATTCCATGGTACAAAACATAATTAAGTAATTATTATTAATATTTTCCAAATTAATTCAGTTATTAAAAAAAAAACATTTTCACTTATACAAAAAAAAGTATATAATTTACTATATTAATTATTAATTAAGATATGATTTTTTTTATTATACTAAATAATTTTTTCACATGATTAATCCAACATGTACAAATTAAATACAAAAATCAAAGATGAAACAGGATTTACAGTCACAATCATATTCGGAAAAGCAGCTCAGGTTCTGATTAAAAAGCCATGTATAATATTGACCATACAATAAGGCTATACTGATCCAACAACATTGCCACCAATAATCGAATAATTATGTGGACAAACAAAAATATTTCAAGTTTATTTCAGAACCAGAAGAGTATTAATTGATACAATAGTATTAAAAATATTCGATGACGAATCAATTCCATTACCTCTTCCAGCACCACCAACTATCTCTGAAACAGAGATAATACCAACCTTACCCCTAGATCCAAAAACACCTGATCCAAAAAAAATTACAGAAAGGTAAAAACTAATCATAAATTCATAATTCAATAAAATACAAAACATTATTATCTATTATTTAACAAATAATATATTTTTTCGCTTTCAGATCAGAAACAGCATTAACTGAAGCATCGAGAAAACGAAAATCAATTAGGTACCTAATTTATTTATATTTATTAATACATAATTTATAGCTTAATAACAAAAAATTCATTACTTTTCTTCTTCTCTAATTTATAATTTAATTGAATTTTTGTTTTGACCTTCTATTTTTTTCTCTATACTTGCAGCAAAGAAGGGCAACACGAGAAAGGAAAATAAAAGTTGTAAAATAAATCATCGATCTGTTATAATATATTAACATTTTGTAATAATTTAAAAACTATTTTATTATATTTTAGACAAATATTATCCTACTGTTAAATATTACAAACTATTATAAATAATATAATAAATACTATATTACCAATTTATTATACTCCATATCTAATCCACAGCAAAAGCACGGGTATTAATGCTTGTTTAGTTACTAAAATGAAAGAAGAAAAATCTGAAAAAGATAAGCATATAAGTGGCAAAAAAATAGTTGAAGTGTTGCTTGCTATCCACGTTTATTATATATTAGAGAGATATAGATATATAATGATGCACAGTTGGGTTTTGGTTCAATTTGCAATTGGACAAGAAAAACAAATGGGAAACTTCCACCAAAGCTTCTCAGTGGAAGAAATATGAGAAACGACTCATTTGACTTGTGTCAAGCAGTTTATTATTGTTATAATAAATAGTTTTGTTTGCTGTAATATGAACAATACAATCACGAAAGTTTCTATTACACAAGTACAGGGCATCATTATATATACAAAGAATTGTATGTGCCATTTCATTATAAGAACTAAAACGACAAGAGCCGTACTATTATTATCTCTCAACGAAAATTTGCATCATTAGCACTAAAATCATTGCTAGACACACACGATTCACCATTCCTATAGCAACCTAACCTTACAATCATTTTCAACTACGTAGATAATGAACTTTGAAAACACTACAAGTTCCACACTTTCATGAAAAAGAGCACTAAGAGTTCTACCTTTATCGTCTCGAAGGATGACATCAATCTTAATAGAGTTCATTTTCGTGAAAAAGAGCACTAAGAGTTCTACCTTTATCGTCTCGAAGGATGACATCAATCTTAATAGAGTTCATTTTCGTGAAGAGTACAATATTTACATTGAAATTCTTCTAATCTCAACCAGATCTAGAAGAAAACCACAAAAAATAAAAGAAAAATATTAAAAATATACAAAACCTACATAGATTTATACTTTGATAAGACAAAAATCCCATGAAAATAAGTCAAAGATTAACAACCTTCACATAAATAAAAGGATTATTCAAGAAAAAGGCTAGGGAAAACAAAAGAACTACGAATATCCTACTAGATGGAGGCTTAGTGTTTTCCGACTAGTCGGAAGTTTTTACTTTCATTTTGTGGCATAAAAACAAAGAAAATTATCACTAAAATACTCTCTATTTTGAAAAAATATGAAAAAAAACCTTGTATTTTTGAAAATTCAAAATAAGTACCTTCTATTTAACGAAAATTATCACTAAAATACCCTCTATTATAAAAAAGTGTGAAAAAAATCCTTGTATTATTGAAAATTCAAAATATATACATTCTATTTGAATTATCATATCATTTGCTACTTTGACCAGTCAAAAAAATCAAAAAAAATTAGTAAAATTAATATTTTACCTCTTATTATATTAATTTAAGATACACACTACACTTAAAAATAAAGGAATAGAGAATACATATGGTCTAAAAAAACAATCTCCCCTCCATAGTTGCAGCACAAGTCTAAACAAGAAAAAAAAATCTAAAATTTTTGAAAAATTTTGTCACTATCGAAATTTTCAAAAATTTTAGATTTTCTTTTCTTTTCTAGATTTGTGCCACAACAATGGAGAGAAGATTTTTTTTAAGAGGTTTTAGACCATATGTATTTTTTCTCCCTTCATTTTCAAGTGTGGTGTGTTTCTTAAAATAATATAATATAGGTAAAATGTTAGTTTTACTAATTTTTTTAAAGTTTTTGACTAGTCAAAAGTAGCAATGATATGCTAATTCAAATAGAATGTATTTATTTTGAATTTTTAATAATACAAGGATTTTTTTCACACTTTTTTAAAACAAATGGCTTTTTTAGTGATAATTTTTATTAAATAGAATGTACTTATTTTGAATTTCCAAAAATACAAAAAATTTTTTTTCACACTTTTTCAAAACAAATAGTATTTTAGTAATAATTTCCCTAAAAACAAAGAAAAATTAACTCCTATCGCAACAGCCCACACATATACCCCACATTCAACTCGTTTATTATTTTTTAGCGAGGTAACATCACAATAATGGAAAAGGTTCGGAGCCCAAATACAAATTTACCACCACGAACTCACTTCGGCATAAAAACAGAGAAAAATTACACTCGTACTGCAACAGCCCGCACATGTGCCCCACACTCAACTTGTTTATTATTTTTTAGCAATGTAACATCGCAATAATAGAAAAGGTACGGAGCCCAAATACAAATTTACAGCCACGAGCTCACTTTGGCATAAAAACAAAGAATCCTATTGCAACAGCCCACACATGTACCCAACATTCAACTTGTTTATTATTTTTTAGCAATGTAACATCACAATAATAGAAAGGGGAAATTAGAAAGTATACGGTATTTAAGAAAAAAATTTGAAAAATACGGTGGTTTTGTATTTTTCAAAATGCTGTACGATTTTTATTAGAAAAATGCTGTTTTCTAAAAAATATTTAGAACAATACCATTTTTAAAATAGTAACTAGTTTCTGGTAACCAGTTTTTGGAAACTGGTAACTAATAACCAAAGATATTTATAACTGATATATAACTGGTAACCAGTAACCAGTAACCAGTTTCCAGAAGCCGGTAAACAGCAACTATTTTAAAAATAATATTTTTTTTAAATATTTTTTAAAAAGTGATATTTTCCTAATTAAAATCGTATGAAAATTAGAAAAAAGTATGACTTCTGTATTTTGTAATTTTTTTGGTTTTTGTAGGTATAAGTGTTAGAAACCCTAATAGAAAAGGTATGGGGCCCAAATACAAATTTATAGCCACGAGCTCACTTCTATTGTGTATTTTTTTCATGTGAAAACTAGGCTTGTACGGCATTCTTGAAATAAAAAATTAAAAAAATACGGTAATTTTTGTTTTTTAAGATCTATTACGGTTTTTATAAAATAAATTCAATTTTTAAAATATTTAGAAAATTATTATTTTCTAAAATAATAACTAGTAACCTGTAATCAATTTTCGAGTACTGATAATTAGTAACTAGTAACCAAAGATATTTATAACTAGTATATAATTGGTAATTGGTAACCGGTAACTAGTTTTCAGAAACTGGTAATTAGTAATTATTTTAAAAATAATATTTTTCTAAAAACTTTTTAAAAAGTGATATTTTTCAAATAAAAGCATAAAAAAAAACTGACCTCCGTATTTTTGTAATTCTTTTTGGTTTTTATAAGTAAAAGCGTTAGAAACCCTTTTTCATTAATTTTGTTCAGGAAAGGAAGAAAAAAATTGAAAGTCCATCTGCTGATGACTTTTTTTTTAAGTAATGAGAAGTTCATTAATTATTCAAAATAGAGAGTAATTTTTTGATGACTCATTCAAATACTAACAAAATATCGAACAACATATTTTATTATTCATATTCATGATTTGTGTGGCACCTCATAACGGAAAAAAACCATTGGACGTGCAATTATCAATAATACACAATACAAGATAAAATATTACGACTAATTCGGGTACTTTTATGCCATGTTTGTGCATCATGCTGGTTAAGAGGACAAGCCATTCACTGTAAACCCTCCATCAACACATATTGCCTGCCCAGTTATGTAAGAAGCCGCTGGCAGGCATAGGAATGCTACCAGAGAAGAAACTTCACTTGGCTCCGCTACACGTCCAATAGGTGTTCGACGAATGACAGGTCCCGCAAAGTTTTCATCAGCAAGATACTGCAAAAGAAGATCAAAATACAATAGATAAAGTATACATAGGAAACGCATGAAATATATTACAATTCAGACTAGCAGAGTATATGTATTCAACCAACTATAACATATGCCATTCTGAAGCTCTAGGAAAGGAATGTTACAGGCTCAGCTAGAGGGGTTCTGGTAACCGAAGGCACAACACTGTTACTTCTTATGTGGTCCTTTGCCCACTCACATGCAAAATTTTTTGTCAATTGATTCATAGCAGCTGCAAATACATTAGACCAAACATATCAAAACTATTGAGCTCATAAGATTGCAACATAAATCTAGCAAAGTTGTAATAACTTACCTTTAGTCGCAGCATATATGGATCCAACATTCACTGATAGGACACCAGCAACAGAGGAGATAAACACAATGCTTCCTGCGCCAGAAGCTTTCAGAAGAGGATGAGCAAGTTGGCACATATGGTAAGCAGATTCAAGATTTGTTTTCATGAGAAATGAGAAATCTCCAGCTGTGAACTCCAGGGTCGTTTTCCGTATGGTCGTTCCCACGTTGTTTATCTAAAACCAGACATAAATACAGTAAAATCAACTACTTATAAGCTTATGAATTGCCACTTCTTTTTCTACACAAACATGGTACATGTATTTTCTAACACTAACAAGCACCTTTTACTAGTGTAATAAGAGTTGATGGAAATACATGAGTAGATTCAATGAAAGAAAAAAAGGACTATTTACTAGTATGTTAAGTTTTCCATTGAAAAGAGAAGAAACTTTGTTTGCTAGCTCTGTTCGATCTGCTTCAGACGCTAAATCGCAGACAGAACCAGACACTTGAAATCCCTTCTTCTCCCACTCATGTAAGCACTCGTTAAGCTGGGCTTCATTTCTAGCGCATGTATATACAGTTGCCCCTAGTTCTGCCAATTCCTCCACAATAGCGTACCTAAATAAACATAATACACACCAGAGTAAACAAACAAATATAACAAAATAGTCCATAAAACAAGTATTTTACACAACTTAAGCCTTGGATTATATACTTCGAAACATAAACGAAAGAAACAAGAAGAAGAGAGAGATTGAACCCTATTCCTTTGGTTCCACCAGTTACAAGAGCGTTCATTCCCTGAAGAGACCATCTTTGTTTTCTGCTATATTGAATATCTGCCTGACTAGCCATGCTCTTTTCCAAATCCCACTTCCACAAATACTATTACTACACTCGTACTTGGTCAAGTGGCTCAAGGGGCTTAATGCATAAGACGGGATTATTACTACAATATATCCTACTAATTTATGTGGCTCAAAATACATAAGTGTCTATGCTCAAAATATACTAGCGGCTATCCCAGTATAAATTAAGATGTCGAACCTACAGAGAAGTAAATCTAACAATAAAAAAGAAACGAAAAATAAAAATAAACTGAGCAAGAAATTGAATTAATCACAAAATAATAAATGAGTATACCAATATGAGAAAAACAAGGCTTCAAGACTCACTTAATTACTCGTTTAACTGTTACCAACTTCGATTCCTATTTATCACTCAATTATATGTTTCACATCCTAAACACATAACTGGAAAATAGAGTAAATTACAAACAAATATTAGTCAAAAGTATTCAATATGAAAAAATCTTCCAATTAACACTAAAAATAATTGATCTTACTAGTTATCTAAGATCGACAATATACCACAGAGACAATACTGCAGTAAAAGATTAACTAATAAAACAAATATAATTATAATCTAATTTAAATCACCACATAAAGAAAGCATGACTGAATTTATATGAGAAACTAGAAAATAATATATTAAAACTAAAAATATTGAAGAATTTAATAAACGAAATATATAAGCATTGGAGCACTCCCAGGAATCAAAATTGGAAAACAGAAAAACTAAACAATTAAGATCATCTCTCTAGCCTTTCTAAAAACTAGCCTGATATTGAACTCATCTCGCACTCTCTCTCTAGAAAAAGTAGAGTTTTCTCTCTCAAAATTGGTGTATTTTTTTTTTTTTACATTCTGGCTATTTATAGCTGAGATTAGAGTATTGTGTAAGTTCCCACGTTTCTAAAGATGGCTTCTGATTGGTTATGTGATGTGTAAAACTCTCACAATTCCCTTTCTCTCTTTCTCTCTCTTCCCACATTTCTTCACGTTTTTTGGGTTGTAGGAAATAATCCCGTGCGGACGAAAATAAATGAAATCGGCACTAAAATCGCGCATGATTGGACATTTGCAAAAGTTGACTTAAAATGCTGACGTGGCGATATTTCAGTGGCGGATGAACTAGGTGTACAGGAGCCGAGACTCACTGGATCCGGCACGCCTGGAGCTGCAGTAGCCCGCGGAGCCCAGATGTCAGCTGCTTCGCACATGCACTGGCCTGATCTCTTTGGGACTTGAATGGACGGTCCGGATCGTGCATGGAAGTCCACTTACACTCGCGCATTTTGGCTTCTCGTTTTTCCGAATTTTTGCCTTCTTCTTTAATCTAAATCAAATTAAAATTAAAACTAAATCATATTAAAATAAATACATTATAATCTAAATAAATTAATCCCGAATTTAATTAAATAAAACTAAATTATCCTAAACTAAATTAAATTAAATTAAATTAAATACATAAAATCTAATAAAATTATATCTAAATACTAAAAATCAAATTAACTATAAAATAACCTAAATTAAACTAAAACTACACAAAAACATACAAAATATATAAGAAAAAGAACATAAATAACTCTATTTTCATAGAGTTATCAATAAGACTGAATTATTACTATAATATATCCTACTAATTTATGTGGCTCAAAATACATAAGACTAGATTATTACTACAATATATCTTGCTAATTTATGTGGCTCGAGGGGTTTATATATTTTTATAACCACTAGATTTCTTTGAGAAGTATATGGATGTCGGTGGCAGACAATGACAAGGTCATGATCTTGAATAAGAGCCTGGAAGTAAAAGACGAAATCTTGTCGCATTTTTGGGACATTTTGTAGTAATGGGTACTAGGAGATCGAGTTTGTAAAAGCGACAATACACAGCCAAAATAAGAGCTGAGAAAACTTCAAAAAATGTGAAAAAATAAGGCACACAAAGACTTAATATTGTTTACCCAATTTAGGCTACATTCATAAACAAAGTTGTGAAGAATTTCACTATGAAAATAAGATTACAATTCACTTCTCTCTAAGTACAAATAAAACCTCTCTCTTGAAATAAGAAAAAACTCTCTCTAAACAATTTAGAAGAAAATAAAATAGGATACTAAGAGGAATTCCTATGCTTGAATTCTCTTTATCAAAAAGTCAGCTCTGAAACTTAACACTTCTAAACTTCCTCGCATGGCAAAATTTAATCCGGGTAATTTCGAGAGTCAAGACTGATACCTTATGATTCTTCTCGTCGAGACGAAGCTAACGAGCCTGATCTCGAGCAGTAAAGTCACCGGAATCAGCACCGGTAAAGAAAAATGTGCCGCGGCTTTTTTTTGCTCTCGCTGGCAGTGAGTGGCTCCGGTGGCCGCGAAACTTCGGCTGGCAGCACGTTGCTTCAGATCCGACCTATGGCAGGCATCGACAGTGGCTGGAGGTGCGTCGTTGGAGGGGACCGCAAGCTTCCATTATTGGAGGCTTCTTTTTTTTCTTTTTCTTTTTGAGGCTGGATAGAGGAGAGAACGTGAAAAAGAAAGAGGGAGGAAGGGAGAAAAATCCCCTATATTTGACTTTTCCACGGCTGTGGGCCCCACTAGTTTTTAAAATATGTATATAATACAATATGTCTTTGAAAAGTTATTCTTGAATATTAACTTTGTATTGCTGAAGGATCTTTTTAATTGGAATAATGCTATAGGGCACCAGTGGTGCTCAGCACCATAATGATGTGTCAGTCTGTCACTGACTAATCATGATTATAATTTAAGTGGGGTCCATGTGGGACCCAATTTATTAATTAAATCATCTAGTGACAAACAGACATGTCACTGTGATGCTGGGCACCACTGGTGCCCCATAACATTGCTCTTTTAATTGAGGTTTATAGGTAAATGCTAATACACACAACTATTCGATCTCAATTCAATAGGCTCAACCAACATCGTCAAAAATCCATGCGAAATTTGAAGTTAAAATGGCATCTTGACCCAGATCAAGCTCTTAGAAGGTGAATGTCAGAATTGTTGTCAAATAGGAAGAAAAGTTAATTAGCGCATGCAAGATCGTATAAAGGTTACAAAAAAGTACAAGGATGTTTAAGTAATATCATAGTTGATGTGGCAAATACGACTTTTTCATTAAGAGAGGAGAAATTTACGCTTAGTATCTGTTTTTAATTTTTATTTTTATAAATATCTATTTTTAATTTTTTTCTCAAAAATACATGCTTTTATGATTCATATTTAATATGCAAAATATGAGTGGTCCACATTTACAATATAAATTTTATCTATGAAGTACACATTTCATGTGTAAAATATGAATGGTATACATTTATAATGTAAATGTGTACCATAGTTTACATTTTTCATTATAAATTTGACTTATGATATATATTTTAAAATATACCAATTTTTAGTATAATTTTTATTTATGTACATTTTATGTGTAAAACAGTGGTGCTCTATATTTCTCCAAAAATAGGTATAAAAATGAGTATTTATGAAATAAAATAAAAAACAAGTATATATGGAAATATGGTTTTGAAAATGGGTATTTATGAACTTTTCCCTTAGGAGATCTATATTTATATCTTACATAATTATTAAGTTACCCTTGAAATAAATAAAAAATCAAATCAAGATAAAAAAAAAACCAAAAGTCATTTGAAAAGCATCCTAAGAAACTTTAATTTCACTTCCTCTTTTCTCTACTTTAATTTCAAAAAAATTAGTAGTGAGGGAGATGAATTACGTATAAAAAGAAACTTTGAAAAAAATAATAAAACTAAACATGAAAAGAAATTTTAAAAGGGAATGATCTGCGAAATTGAAAAAGAATGAGAAATAAATAGGGTATGCTTTTTTTTTTGTTCCTTTCTTTCTTAAATTGTTTCTTTTAGTTATTTTATTGATCAACAGTGTTTGTATGTGAAGTTATTTTATTGATGAACACTATTTGTATGTGAAGTTGGGGTGTATGTATAATCTGCTTTTCATTAATATTATTGGCTTTTCATCGATAAAGGGGCTTTAATGTCTAGTTGGCCTATATTTGAGGTTAATTTCTCAAGATTATTAAAGATGGGAATTGCACTCAATTGGACGATGTCTAATGGTCTTTTAGTGATAAAAGATCATCTCTCAATAATTTTTATCACAAAAGACCTTTATTGTTTTGTCATCTATATCATAAATGCTTAAAACCATAAACTCATTTTGAAATCAAATTATTAAAAAAAAAATTACAACCCAAGATTCGTTGTTCGCAGCCATCAAACTTCTATTTTCCAAAAAATCAAAAATAACTTATGTCGGAAAAATTCGTAGATAAAAGATATTTTCAAATTATTGAGTTCAACAAGGATCGTAAAAACTCGACCATGGTCAAGAACAAATACATAACGTAATTCACTTTTTTTTGGTGTTTAACTTGACCGTTGTTGAAATTTTTCGAATGCAGTCAAGACTCAAGTCACCATCTTCAACCTCAGATTTCATTTACAAAATTTCTATGAAATTAATTGGATATTTGCGTGAATATATGATAGATTTCATCAATACATATTTCGTATGAGAAATGAGAGCATTTTCCGGCCTTTTAAATTTTTATTAAAGAAAGAAGAGCCCTTTTTTCTTTTTGGCAAATGAATTATAATTTGTCCCATTTTTCATAATAAGTTTCAAAATATGGTTAAAAGAGACAAATATCCTTGTTGCTTTTCAATAATTGTGATACGTTATGAAAGAAAGTAAAAAAGATATAGCCCCATTTGTTTCAACCATTCCATTCCAATGGAATGGAAAATCCATTTGAATGTGTGTTTGTTTCAACAATTCAATTTTTCTATTCAAATAATCTTTTAGAATGTGTGTTTATTTTAACAATTCAACTTTTCCATTCAAATGGTTCATCCGAAAAATTAACCATTGGAATAGTTTTTTGTGTCTTGAATGA
The DNA here is from genome assembly GCA_002914845.1 of Trema orientale. NCBI lineage: Eukaryota > Viridiplantae > Streptophyta > Magnoliopsida > Rosales > Cannabaceae > Trema > Trema orientale. The sequence goes on from JXTC01000210.1 coordinate 334,415, forward strand.
GAATGGCGGGAGGTAGTTGTTTTTGAATGGTCCATTCCAATGCTCCCATTCTAATTATAACACATTCGACTATTTTTTCCATTCAAATGTCTCTCATTCTAATTATAACACATTCCACAATTTCCATTCAAATACACACATTCAAATAGGCGAACCAAACGGGGACATATTTATTTAGTTATATATGAAAAGCCTAAAATTTCCTCAACCAAAAAAGAAAAAAAGAAAAGCCTAGAAGTTCTATAAGTAGTAAATATTATAATGAAGTCACTCCGATAAACAGTCAATAAAAAATCACAAATAAATGATTCGAATTAGTTGAACTATTAGTTTTTTTTGGGGGGTTGAGTTTATTATTATTATTTATTATTTTGAGTTCAATTAGTAATTGAATATTAATTAAATGCGGCGAATTACTTGCATTTAATTAGTTATTTATCGATTGATTAGTTAGGGCAGTCAACTCATGACAGTCAATGTGTAATGTGTAACTGTAATCAGTTTCAGCTTAGAAAGAGCAAGCTACGCAAAACCATAATTACACATACAAGTCGTAACAAACAAGGATTTCTTTCTGTTATTACTCCTATATTATTATTATTTTCTTTTTCTGATAATCGTTTCAAAGGGATATATGTGTACCTTTCTGTTATTTATGACGTCATACCAGTACGAATTCTTATTCAACAATCAAATTTTGTTATCTAAATCCTACCAGAATCAGAATTATTATTTATGGATATTTTTTGAACATAGATTCATAGAATCAGAATTCTAATGCAGTTCCAGATTTTCACCTCTCTCTGTTTCTCTTAGTCACTTCCTTCAAGCTTCTTAACCATTATTATTATTATTATCATCATCATCATCATAATTATTTTTATTATCAACACTAATAATAATTATTATTAATCATGGATTACCGGTCCTTAGATATTGACATTACATCCCTGGAAGGTCTCAAACCCAGAAACGGGTTGTTATTATTCTCGAAAACGAGGTTTTACGCCGTCGTTTCACTCGTGACCACCACTTCGATCTCAACCCAGAAAACCCAACTCGGACACTTCCAAGGCCGAAACAAGTACACGTGGAGCTCTCCGAACCCAATGAGGTTCTACGTCAAAGAATCGAAGGTTCAACAAAACTCGGCGATCCTCATGATTCAAATTCGAAGCAAACGACAACTTTTCGCGGATAAAGACATTGGGGAAGTCTACGTTCCTCTCAAGGACCTCTTTGATCAAAGTCTAAACGACACCGAAAACATTGCCGTTTATCAGGTTGAGATGAGAAGGAAGACGGCGGCTTCGTTTAAGCCGGCTAAAGCGCTCCATTTGAATTTCTCGTTTAAGTTTAGCGGTTCGTTCAAATTATTCAGAAGAGCGATTAGGAACTCCTTTTGCGACGACGACGTTTCGAGGATGCGGCTCACGAAGTTGAGGTCAGCGGCGCGCCGAGCTCTTTACTTATCGGCGCCCAACAATTCTGATTTCTCGCGTATAGCCAGTAATCCTGTTTACCAAATTTTGTGGTTTAGTTGATTGATTGATTAATTATCTGGCTGCAAATAATTGAGCGCTATTGTAATCGAACATTGTTAATTATAAGAATATTTCGTTCATTCGTTTCAAAAAAAAAAAAAAAAAGAATAATTCGTTTATTTGTTATGGTTTTGGTCAAGTTATATTAATTGATTAATTTTAAAAATTTTAAAATATGTGTTATTATCTCTGTAATTTTGTGATTTTTTTTTTTCTGAATTACGTAAAGTATGCCGGTTTGAATGTGAATTTAAACAATACCAGAAGAATTTATTTTACTAGATGATTGAAGTTGTCGTTTGGGTTTGGTGTTTTCTTTTCGTGTCGTTTTTCTAATTGATTGTAGCTTTCTTAAATTATGCTCTTTTGGTCTATATGGCTTCGAGTTTTTATTTTATTTTTCTAGTGTTTTGGAACAGAATGTACGCTGCGCTGTGGGAGTTAACCAGTAGTCACTTGCTTATATATCGAGTGAGAGAAAGGATAATTTTTTTGACTGTAAAAATTGCAGAACTCATGCTTTTTAATAAAATTCTCTCTAAGGATTGGCCCATAATTGCCATCTTTCTATCTTTTCAATCTGCTGCATCACGGAGTTAGGAACTACAGAACAAGAACATATGAAGATAAAGAGGACTTGAAAATAGATATGTTTATTTGAAAAAAAAAAGACAGAAAATAAAAAGCAATAAAAGAGGGGTTCATTTTGAACCTCTCCATCTTCAGAAACAAAAACAAAAACAAAAACAAAAAAATCAATCAATAAATAAATTGGCCAAAGCACAAAACAGTAGAATCCCCTAGAGAATTACATAATGTTGGATCCTAGGATTTTTGTGTTGCTCAGTCTTATCGATTTTAATATTTGAATAACATGCATAGACTTGTTTTAAAGACAGGAAAAAACCAGAACCTTTCTACAAAGTACTACCCATAAATTGAAAGATATGTGCTTAATAATTAGTGTTTGCGGACGTGGATTCTGATATAATGAAAGTTCGAAGATAGTCAATTGAGTTTTATTTTTAAAAAACCAATACATGACATTTTTTTTTTTTTTTTTTTGTGCTTGGGCCTCAAGAGTTTGCTTGAAATCATATAATGGAGTTATTTATTCTTCAACGAAACATGAACCATAGGTCCACAAGCAAAGAATAATTCAATGCTTTCTCTCCTCCTTTTATTATTGAGCAAATGGCGCCTTCCCAAAAAGTATAATATGACTTGCCTACATACCTCTACAAAAAGTTTGGATGATTTTTTATTTATTTATTTTTAAGCTTATACACATGTATCAGGCAAATATGTAAGCAACTAAGCATCTTTTACAACAGATCATTGATTTGGAAGAAAAAGATTATTCAGTCTAGTAAAATGAGCTCATTATATAATTCACTCTTATATAATAACTAAATTGTGTATATTTTCATTATCTAGTTCACTCTTATTATAACTAAATCATGCATCTTTTTCTCGGAAAAAAAAAAAAAAAAAACTGAATTATGCATGTTTTCATTATCCACAATATACATCTTTAACTTACACAATACATTCTAGAATAAAGAATTAACTTATTCCAAAAAAAAAAAAAAGAACAAAGAAAATAACATAAAACATAACTAACAGTGGTTGACCAACTTTTAAAGTCTAAATAACACGATACCAATTATCGTTCATGGTAATTACCAAAAGAGGGGATTTTTTTTAAACACGTTTCCTATTGATAAAAATAAGATTCTCAAATTCCTTGTAAGCCAAAGAGTAATAAAATCTTTTATCTAATTAATGTAAAAACAAAAACAGAAAAATCATTACCCTGAAAAAAAAAAAAAAAAAAAAACAAAAAAAAAAAAAAAAAAAAAAAAAAAAAAAAAAAAAAAAAAAAAAAAAAAAAAAAAAAAAAAAAAAAAAAAAAAAAAAAGACAAATTTTTTTTTCTGGAGTTTTTTTTTTTTATTCTTCTCCTTCTTTTTTTTTTTTTTTTTTTTTTACTTCCAACCAATAAAGGGCCCCGTTACCTACCGTCACCGTTTCGTAACGTCACCCGCGTTAAAATCTTTCCTCCTCCTTCTGCACTAGTATATCTTCCATGACAGACCACCATATCTTCTTCTTCTTCCTCCTCCTCCTGCTCCTCAATTCCTCTTCATAACCTAATCCGGACTTCTCTCTGACTTCCCATGGCAGAGACGCTCCATCCCACCTCCTCTTCCGTTCCCCAAACCCTAGTTCTTCCCGAATCGGAGTCCGAAACCGACACCGCCTATTCAATTTCCGCCTACGACGAGCCCCAAAACCCTAACCCGAACCCGAATCCGGTCGCCACCCGGGTCCCGAACCTCCTCCACCTCTCCTTCAACCAGGACTATGGCTGTTTCGCCTTGGGCACCGACATGGGGTTCCGAATCTACAACTGCGATCCGTTCCGCGAGATCTTCCGGCGGGACTTCGGGACGCGTGGCGGGATCGGGTTAGTGCAGATGCTGTTCCGCTGCAACATACTCGCCCTCGTCGGGGGCGGACCCGACCCGCAGTACCCGATTAACAAGGTCATGATCTGGGACGACCACCAGTCCCGGTGCATCGGCGAGCTATCGTTTCGGTCCGAGGTCAAGGGGGTTCGGCTCAGGCGGGACCGAATTGTGGTGGTTTTGGTTCAGAAGATTTTCGTGTACAATTTTGCGGACCTGAAGCTTCTGCATCAAATTGAGACTATTGCGAACCCTAAGGGACTTTGTGAGGTCTCGCACGTGTCTAGTCCGGTTGTACTGGTGTGCCCTGGTCTCCAAAAGGGTCAGGTTCGAGTCGAGCATTATGGGTCGAAGCGAACCAAGTTCATAATGGCTCATGATTCGAGAATTTCTTGCTTCTCGCTCACTCAGGACGGCCGGTTACTCGCTACGGCTAGTAGTAAAGGCACTCTGGTTAGAATTTTCAATACGTTGGATGGTTCTTTGCTCCAAGAGGTAAAGTTTTATTATTTTATTTTGTCGTTTGCCTGGTTCAATTATTCATTGTATTTGTGCTTTTGCGTAAAGGGTATATGTATGTCTATGAATTGGAGTTTGGGGAGTTTATGAATGTAATTGGTTTAGTATCTGAGAGATTGAGACCTTAAATTTAGTGAAAATTTGCAACTTTGATTGCTCTTAGAGTCTTTGCTTAAGTAATGTTGTGGGAAACAGTTTTGTGTGAGAGATGAAAATAATGAGATTAAGTTTGGTTAAGCTTAAATTTGACATTTTTGGCTTCTCGATGCAGTTAAGGAGAGGTGCTGATCGAGCAGAGATATATAGTCTTGCTTTCTCTTCTAATGCGCAGTGGTTAGCTGTCTCAAGTGACAAGGGAACTGTCCATGTATTCAGTCTAAAGGTTGATTCAGGACTTTTAGCAAATGATCTATCACTCAGTACGCCTGAATCCAATCTTTCTAATCCATCAGCCATTCCTTCTCTTTCCTTCATGAAAGGTAATACATGTTGCGGTGTATATGTAGTTTGCTTGAAGGGGTTGGTATTGTAAAACCAATTAGTAGTGTTGAAAGTTATCCTGTAATACTACATAAGTGGACATCCAAAAGCAGTTCCAAACNGGATGTCCGGTTCGGCCCCCTCCCGGACTAATCCCATGGGGGGATACCCTGCGCACCCCAACACCAGGTCCGGGGAGACAACAGAAATTAGTTCAGCTACAAGGATTTGAACTTGAGACGTCTAACTTAGTTAGACTTCTCATGCTACCCTCCTTGCCTCTAATTATGTTTTACTGACTCGAGTAAATTTGATAAATTTGTTTTTCAACCGCTGGTGCTACAAGCTTGGATGTAGTAGTAGTCGTAAGTGTTTTAAGGTTTATTAAATAGAATGCCATGTTAATCCAAACACTTTTTGCTTTGCACTGATGGGTATTGCCAAATATGAACAGCATCTGGAGTTGCAGTATTTTATATGTTTGAACATTGTGGGATGTATGATTTTTTGTTTCTCAATCTCGTTATGGTTTGCAGGTGTGCTGCCAAAATATTTCAGCTCGGAGTGGTCAGTGGCTCAGTTTCATTTGCAAGAAGGCTTGCAGCACATAGTTGCCTTTGGACACCAGAAGAATGTAGTTGTGATTCTTGGCATGGATGGAAGGTAAAACAAACTGAATTACTAAAATCTGGTAACTTGGGAGCTGGGGGGTGGGGTGAAATCTAAATTGAAATCAGTTTGAAATTAGCCCTGGGTTGGACTATACATAGCTCATAAATTAAATTGCATTATATAGTCTTTTAAGCTGTTAGTCATGGTTTATAAGGGTCAAGCTTCTATGTAGTTTCATCTAATCCTCTATATGCCTGATTTGGTAAGATTTGAACATAAATTCTTGCTTTTACCGGGTTTACATTACATTTGAAGTTTCTGATCCTTTAAGACATTGAGAATATAACAGGAGGTTATATTAGGGGTTTCTGATAGGTTATGGTGTCAATTGTCAATCATATTTCCGGGTGCCACAGGACCCTTTTTATGATATATATGTATACATGTATTTGTTTATTTTCCATGAGAAAATTTTGAGAGTTTATTTATTGCCTGTCTATTATCTGTGATCTTGTATTTACTAAAATGATTAAAATCTGATTTTCTTTATTTTGGTGGGATGTACTTCCTTCAGCGCATTGATATTGAGCTTGTCTTCTTCAAACTTTATAATGAAACCTTGTATTGGGTGATTTTTGCAGCTTCTATCGATGTGAGTTCAACCCAGCAAATGGCGGAGAGATGACTCAGCTTGAATATTATAATTTTCTGAAACCAGAACAAACTTTCTAAGTTGTGGAATATATATATATATATACATGAGATCTATATTTGGGGGTGATTCCTGTTAATATTATGTTCTTTCTATTATCTTTTATAATATCTTTTAGGGAACTGATCCAGATCTACAATGTAAATATACGGGAAAAATTCGAATGGAATAACAATTTTTCAATCACTGCTCGGGCTGTATGTAAAATTGGGAGTTCCTGTGCATGTACATATTTAATACGGCAAGCAATATTAAATTCCAGGAAATCTGGATTTGCTTGTTTTCAAGTTTTTACCGAATTATGTACGATGTAGTGTGACGTGTCCCCTCTTCCTCTAATGGAAGAGTAGTTTTCATTCTGTTATAAAGATCTCTGCACTTGTTACTGAATATCTACCACAAGACTAACACATACTTCTGCTTGTGTAAATCTCATGCATTGCAATGTGGAACTGTTTTTCATTTTGCTCATGAGAAAGAGTAATTTAGAGTTTCAATATCGCTTTTCGCATGATCAACTGCGGTTGTTTTTTTTTTTCTCCTAGACTCTAGAAGAATGAGTCTTAATAGTTTACTCGTGCAATCTTATTAAAACAAGTTTAAATGTACATGTGACATCTTTTTATTCTGATAAAAAGTAATAAGCAACAAGAGCATAAAGTGAAGTCGTGAAGATATCAAATATCCGGATTGGATTCCACAGGGATCACAGTCAAAGTAACTACTTTATCGTTCGCTCTTTTAACGACCAACTTCAAGGGTTCCCCAAGTCTGTCACCCATTTGTTCAATAAGCTGTTACAGATTTAGCAATCATCATTTAGATTTACAAGGAAATGAACAGTAAGCAACAAAAAAAAGGGTTCAGATGTACGAATGGGATAGTAAGCAATAAAGGGGTCAGGTATACTAATGGGGGAAGCTTCCTCTCTTTTTCCTTTCGATTACTCTCTCTGTCTCTTTAAACCTCCTCTGGGGCTTGAAATGGAACTGAGGAAGCTTCCTCCCAACTAAAACAATCGTACTAGTGTAAAATGCTATTTGACAAGTTGATCTTTTTCCCCTCAAACATGTGTTAATTTGGTTTTTCGCTCATAGTGCTTGAGTCAAGTTTAAACTCAAATTCCCTCGGAAAAATAAACAAAGGTTTAAACTCGAATTGTCTCACGTATTCTTCTGCGATGAAGTTAGTAGAGAAATGTTTAAAAGATGGTTTTAAAGGGATTTCGGTTAGTGTATAGCTATATGCTGACCAACCTCAAATCTGCATTACATTCTAGTTCTTTGTTGTCTTTGGTGAGTTTAGTGCAGGCTAACGTTATCCCCTTTATTATGAAAGAACCATAATAACAATGTTAAAAAACAAATAGAGAAAGAAAATACCTTCTCAATGCTCCCAACAGACTTCCCGTCAAATTCAATGACGACGTCACCTGGATGGAACCCAGCACGATCAGCAGGAGACCCAGGAGTTACCTACTCAAAGCAGTGTAGAATGGGTGAACAAATAAACCTCTTCACCAGGAAGAAGGGAACATATCCACAAGTAGACAGGAATTTGGATAATAGGTCAATTGTCAATGCAGAAAACCGAGCTTAATTAAAGTTTAAAAGAAATGAGAATTGATAGATGTAGAGATATAGATAGTAGTTATCAGAGAGAAACCAACATCTAGAGCATATTAGTAAACCAAGCAAGGCAGGTGTCAAATTTTACATATTGAGCTCTGTTACCCATCTGGTAAAGTGGTATCTCATCAATGCGAACCATGACAAAACAACCTTTGACATATTATATAGAGGTAGAAATCAAGATCGCATAAATAATAGTTTCCTTCCAGTAAAATCAGCTACTGTTTCAATATTGCCAGCTTAGGGTAGAAGCCGCTGTAGTACATACCATTACTACAAGAATGCCTTTCTTGACATCTGGAAAATTTGCATCTCTTTCTTTAAGCTGAGCAATGATCATCTCATTAAGATCAAGCATTTTCAGTCCAAGCCAAGGTCGAACAACTCTCCTGTTAAAAAATAAATTA
>JXTC01000210.1:353061-396457 GCA_002914845.1 Trema orientale
AAAAAATGTTTAACTTTGACATGATACATAAGGCCTTAAAATAATAATAAAAAGAGCATATGATGGATTATTGCCAAAGGTGTAGAGTTCAATCTTACCTCGGCATACGTCAAATAAACACATCATAAAATTGATCATAATCCGGGAAAGAGTTGATGAGCTTGAACTGCATTTTCCTCAAAGTAGCGGCAACCTCAAGTGCTTCTTTTAAAGTGTCTCGAGCACCCGCCAGAGCTTCCTCAAGTTCCTTGTGCGTCAAATAATAGGAGCACATTTGACTCAGAATTCGATCATGCCTTTCCTGAAACCTTTCAACTCTTTCTTCAGCATCAGCCAATACTTCCTTTATAATACCTAGTTTCTCTTTTGTTATTTGTTGCTTGTGCCATCTCTGAGCGTTTGGTATGAGAAGGAAATATGAGGTTGAGAAGCCGATTATGGCGAAAATCACACGTTCAAAAATCATGATGGAAATTTGATCTAACTTTTGTCTATGTCTAGATTATGTACATTATTAAATATCAAAACTACAAAGGAATAAGATTACAAAGTTTTAATACCTTTCTTTAATTTGGGGACTTTCGTTTGCTTTCGGGTTACTCGCCATCTTTCTTTTCATGTGGGTAACGTATTTTGTTTTCATTCAATTGAGGGAAAGCTCACTTAAGTGGACGAGGAGAAAAATATACTACTATAGAAAAAGCGAAAAAGAAGAAAATAAAAGAGTTGTGCGCATCCGGGGAATCGAACCCCGGTCAGTACCGTGGGAGGGTACTATGATACCACTACACCAGATGCGCTTTATGTTAAAAGTTTTGGACATACATTTTCAAGATATTAATTACCCAAAAACTGAGGTTTAGTGAACGGCGTGCAAATACTGTAAACAGTAAACCCACTAGAAAATGAAAATCAGGAAACAATTTACTGAGTTTTATAAAATATGATTCTGATGGGAAGGGATTGAAATATCATTCTTTTTCCTAATGACTTGCACAATTGCACTTAATTTTATTTCAATTCCTGTATTTATTGTGAAGATGAAGAATGAGAATTATCTTGACTCCTTTTTTAAATTCTTGTTAGGCACATATAGTAATCTATAATTTAAAAAAAAAACCGTACAAAAATGGTTTTGGATAGGGATAAAAATGAATCAAAAGTTGTGTCATCTCTTGTTATTAATTATGTGAGATATTCATAAAAACTTGTTCTCTAATTGTGTAAATATGTACATGAATAAATGAGAAAAAGAAATACTTTCATAATTTTCATTCCCGTTAAGCCTTATAAGTGTGGCAAAAAAGTTAATACCTACCTCATGCTTGTTTACTAAAGGTCAAGGAAATCATTTCTAGTCTGATGTTGATGCGACAATTTAATTAAAATGACAAAATTGATAATCTTAGCTAATATGATTGTTTTTTTTTTCAAAATGAAAATACTTTCGTTAATAATATAAAAGTAGTATAATACCCATTAAAGAATTTTTGATTACAAAGTAGATAACAATAATAAACTGAATAAAATTTATGGAAGAATTTTGTACACTAGGATCCTGAGGAAATTGACCTGGAATAAGAGAATTTATGTAGATTACTATTATTGTGTGCTTTAATACAGTTCTATACATCATATGTTGGCTCATTATGATCCTCCACTTAATATCCGTTGTTGATATTTCTCACTTCAAATCAAAAAATCATAGGAGGTCAAATATCACTATGCGTACTATCTAGATTTATTCTGATTTAGATGAAAACCATACTAAAAAGATTCATAACATGAGATCTACTAAAAACTACTATAGATCTAAATCTAAGTGGATTAAAATAATAAAAACATACAATAACTCTAAAACTATCACAGATTTAGATCTGGTAGAGTTATACCTTCTCAAATAGAAGAATTATTGAAAAACATAAGAAAAATGACTAAGAAAGTAAAACTCTCCACTGGAGACAGAGAAGAAAAGACCTCTTCTCCAGCGGGTTAGAAGAAGACGGAGAGGCGAAGAAAGAAAAAGAAGAGAAGAGGAGGAGATTGCTAAAATGACAGTTGTGTAATATTCATGCGGGTAAGTCTATTACCACCCATTTGTCTACTCTCCCCATCCCATTTCTAAATTTAAAATTTTAATAAAACTTATAATTTAATTACTACTTTTTTATCCTTGAATATTCCCAAACTAACCCTATATTTAATTTTGTAATTTCTCTTTCTACCCACCTATACAGTACTGCCACAACCCACTTCTTCTTCCATGTTCTTTTGTCAATACCTAATACTTTCTATATTCTTTTCCTCTTCTCTTGTGCTTCTATCTTTTGAAATCTAACTCAAATTTTCTTCTTGTTTTTTAAGTACATTTTATTAGTGCAACTTATTTTCGTTTTTCAATTGCTTAAAATTACTGTTTTGGTTAAGTGCATTATATGATTCATGCTATTATATGTTTACACGGAGGGAATATACTTCAGTAATTTTATCAAGAAAAAACATGATATCTCATTCCAATTGATATATTTTTTTTTNAAAAAAAAACCGTACAAAAATGGTTTTGGATAGGGATAAAAATGAATCAAAAGTTGTGTCATCTCTTGTTATTAATTATGTGAGATATTCATAAAAACTTGTTCTCTAATTGTGTAAATATGTACATGAATAAATGAGAAAAAGAAATACTTTCATAATTTTCATTCCCGTTAAGCCTTATAAGTGTGGCAAAAAAGTTAATACCTACCTCATGCTTGTTTACTAAAGGTCAAGGAAATCATTTCTAGTCTGATGTTGATGCGACAATTTAATTAAAATGACAAAATTGATAATCTTAGCTAATATGATTGTTTTTTTTTTCAAAATGAAAATACTTTCGTTAATAATATAAAAGTAGTATAATACCCATTAAAGAATTTTTGATTACAAAGTAGATAACAATAATAAACTGAATAAAATTTATGGAAGAATTTTGTACACTAGGATCCTGAGGAAATTGACCTGGAATAAGAGAATTTATGTAGATTACTATTATTGTGTGCTTTAATACAGTTCTATACATCATATGTTGGCTCATTATGATCCTCCACTTAATATCCGTTGTTGATATTTCTCACTTCAAATCAAAAAATCATAGGAGGTCAAATATCACTATGCGTACTATCTAGATTTATTCTGATTTAGATGAAAACCATACTAAAAAGATTCATAACATGAGATCTACTAAAAACTACTATAGATCTAAATCTAAGTGGATTAAAATAATAAAAACATACAATAACTCTAAAACTATCACAGATTTAGATCTGGTAGAGTTATACCTTCTCAAATAGAAGAATTATTGAAAAACATAAGAAAAATGACTAAGAAAGTAAAACTCTCCACTGGAGACAGAGAAGAAAAGACCTCTTCTCCAGCGGGTTAGAAGAAGACGGAGAGGCGAAGAAAGAAAAAGAAGAGAAGAGGAGGAGATTGCTAAAATGACAGTTGTGTAATATTCATGCGGGTAAGTCTATTACCACCCATTTGTCTACTCTCCCCATCCCATTTCTAAATTTAAAATTTTAATAAAACTTATAATTTAATTACTACTTTTTTATCCTTGAATATTCCCAAACTAACCCTATATTTAATTTTGTAATTTCTCTTTCTACCCACCTATACAGTACTGCCACAACCCACTTCTTCTTCCATGTTCTTTTGTCAATACCTAATACTTTCTATATTCTTTTCCTCTTCTCTTGTGCTTCTATCTTTTGAAATCTAACTCAAATTTTCTTCTTGTTTTTTAAGTACATTTTATTAGTGCAACTTATTTTCGTTTTTCAATTGCTTAAAATTACTGTTTTGGTTAAGTGCATTATATGATTCATGCTATTATATGTTTACACGGAGGGAATATACTTCAGTAATTTTATCAAGAAAAAACATGATATCTCATTCCAATTGATATATTTTTTTTTAAAAAAAAAAATGAAAAATTCAACCCAAAATCAATTATTTGTTGGTTTTATTTGGTTTAAAGGGAGCAATTAAAATAAATTCAAAGAAGAAAATTTGGGTTTCTTGGGTTGCAGAGTAAAACTCGGAAAAGGAGAGAGATCTGAGTTTTTTCGGGTGAAGAGTAAAACCAAAAAAAAAAAGAGAGGTGTGAATGTGTAAAAGGAAGTGGGTGAAGAAAGAAAAGACAATTAAGTTTAGGGTTAGTTTAGGAATAATAAAGGTATATTAGATTGAAAAATATTGTTATTAATTAACTAAAATAGTGATTTAAAAATAGTGTAGGAAGAGTAGTCAGAGGGGTGGCAATAAAATCACCCTATTCATGCATGATTCAAAGTAATATCAATTAAAAATTACTTTAATAACCCTGCAAAATTAGATCATCGAGCTGACATTATGTTGCATTTAAGAGCTACTCCTTTCAGAAGAGTAAATGAACTTTTCTCTTTTTACATTAATGTACATTACCTCTATGGTGCCTACAACAACTTGGGCATCACTAAAAAGTCCTTTTAGCTTACTCAACCTAGCTAGCAAGCAATGATCACATGAGGTATAGAGCATCACACACTCTTATTGAATGGAAATTGTAATAGGAATAGAAAAGAAAATTGATTGATATTTGATTTGTTTAGTTGACATGTTAGAATCAGTATCTGAATGAGGTTTATTATATTTGGTTTATTATGGAATAAAATGAAATTAATATTATTTAGACCAAAATACCCTTATTATTAGACGAGTTGGACAAATAGTTAAATTGGACAAAAATCATTTTTCTTTTGCATTAAAAATTAAATCTCGTTTTAAAAAATAATTTACTCATAAATATATATATGAGCATCTTTTTAATAAATGAAATAAATTTTGAAGAAAAACTATAAAAGAAATTATTCAATAACTTATAAATAAGATATTTTGTAAATAATTTTACTTCAAAATTATGCTACTATAATAAAATAATTAAGCAACAACCAAAAGTATTTCACAAATCTTATATTAGCATTTGATAATTTTAAAGCTGCAAGCCCAAACAATAGAAAAAGAAGAAGACAAAATTGTAGGAAAAAGAACATAAAAGGAAGGAGACAAATATACAGAGCTCAGCGCCGAAGAAACATATTCCAATTTTGCAAGTGTTATTGCAGAGTACTTGACATGGCGAAGTGAGGTGGGCGACAAGGGAAGTAAATTGAAATAGAGAGTAGATATGCCATAAAACTCTCGGAGTTGGAATGGATTGGGTTTTCCACCTATTTAGGGCCAGTTTAGTAGAGCTGTAGCTTTTAAGGAAAACACTTTTAACTGTGTTGAAGGAAAAATCCGTTGTAGCGTAAAGTGACAGAGTGTTTGGTAAACTGTAATTTTAAAGTACTGTGACTTAAAAAAGCTGTATTAAAGTGTTTGGTAAACTGTATGACTGAACTATTGTGAAAATATAAAATGACTAAAATAAACATCATTATACAATTATGCATATTTATATAAAGAACTTATTGATATTTTTTACAATTATGCATATTTGTACATATTAAAGATATAAATACTTTTTTTTTTAAAAAAAAATTGATTTGAAAATAAACTTAATTAAATTAGTTACTCAATTAAATTTATTTTATTTTATTTTAATTCACTTTATTTTCATCTGAATTTAAACTTTTAGTAAAGAATCAATTTGGTTACTTCAAAATAATTAATATGAAGAGTATTTTAGTCAATTATGATTTAAATATATTAATACTTTTTTCAAAAAAAAAATTGATATGAAAATAAATTCAATTAAATGTGTGGCATTTTTACTTTTAAGTTAGGGTATTTTAGCTATTATGATTTATTCATTAAAAAATAATGTAGATTCTTGCATAATCTAAAAACCAAAGCTGCCTTAGGCCAACTTTGGCTTTTAGCTGTAGCTTTGTAAAAAATTATTGAATAATCTGATTTTCAAGTTTTTACCAAACACCTTTTAGCTCACAGATTATTCGAAAAGTACTTTTACCTTGTCAAGAAGCTAAACCAAACGGGTCCGTAGTTTAGGAAACTCAATTCTATCAGTTGATGGAATACCAATTCATTGGAATAATCTTTCTTAAAGCAAACCAAACAAATGAATGGACGACTCTTAAGAATAGTCTTCCCATTCCTACCTCTATTACCCCAAACCAAACGCCACCTAAGATTAGGATTTAACATTTAGCCCATTTACTATGTTTCTCACTTTACTAAAGAGCCACAAAGAATCCATGAGGGGATGAGCCACAAACAAAGAAGAGGAGTCACAAAAAAAATTACAAATCCCGTAAATGTCAAACGACAAAATTTATCGATCAAACCCCACTACTACTACAACACAGAACACAATTCATTTAAACTTTCATTAAGAAAAGAAAATTTTCATTTAGTAATTGAACATTAGTTGGTACTAAAAGCTCTCGTCAAAATAGGACTTCTTTCAAGGATAGCTATTCTTAAAAAATACTAATTTTATAACAGTATTCTTTAGAAAATTTGCCAAAAACTATGAATCTAATAGAGTCCTCTAAAATTGATACTCATCCTAATTATCGTTCAAAATTTTGGGCATATGCAGGCTTTAAGTATTTACACAAGGTTATTCTTTGTAATTTCTTATTTTTACTAGTTGAAACTACTCATCATCTCCGCCCTTAGACGTACGCAAAATATACAACTATAGATCAAGCTAAAAATAATATACAAAAGATAAAGCTAAAGACAATACCAAAAATATACAGCTCTTGCACGTTTCTCAAAGATCTTTGTAAGACATTTTTCGTTGCACATCAAGGCACCCACAAATATTAAAACCTCGCAGTCTTGCTCTTTCAAAAAGTTTGATACCGGAGGGCTCAACTCTTTCCAATCCATAGTTCCAAATTTCTAATAAGTCACCTAAGCCAAGTTAGCTTACCCTTCGATTTGGAGAGTTTTTCTGTTATTGCTGTTATTCTACCTCTAACAGTTTTCATATCTGGACTTTGCTTACTTGAATTTCTTTTCCTTGGTTTTCTTGGCCCCCTTCCCTTTCTCTGCTTTGTTTGGGATCGCATCCTCTCCAACCGCTGGCGGCGAATCTCCGGATCAGCCCAGCCTTTCCCCCAGTCCGAGAAACTTGAATAAGATTCAGATTTACTCATGGATAGAAGCATGTCTGCTTCAGGGTGAACAAGAAAAGTTTCATCCTCCTTGCGTTGCAGAAACTCCAGACCAAGTTCTGTTGGTTCCGGGATAGTAATCTGAACATGGTTCTGACCAGAACAATGCAGCGAGAAGGAAAAAAAAAGAGATCAGGACGGCAAGATTCTTTGAAAACCAGTCAACTTGCACAAGGGAAACCAAGCCAAAAGTAAAGGCAAAAACAAAATGCCACTCCTAAGATCTACGCAGAATATCAAACAAACAGCTGAATTTTCCGCAAAATATGAAGAGTGGAGGCCCTTCAAAAGTATTTAACTTTAAATATAATCCTCTAAGCACGTTGATAATAATACCGTGTAAACATAGACAACAGGGACACAAAACATAGTAACACACTTGATGAAAAGAAATAAAGTATACCTTGTCATCTCCCTCTCTGATTAGCCCTTTACCTTCCATAATTCGTGCAAGGCCTTGCCACCAGAGCAGATCGGTTGCAATGAATTTTTGGGACTGAAAATTGCCATCACATTATAACACTTAAAAGAAGCATAAGAATGTCTTATGGATGAAGCATTTTGAGGAAAAAAACATAAGAGAACGAAAAGGAATTTAAGATCTGATACCTGTACCCGTATTTTACTGACAAACATCCTGAGGTCTGGCTTTTCCCTGTATCTCTGTCGTATACTTGTACCATCATAGTATGATGCATTATCAAAATTCCGTGCCTGAAATTCAGAAGATTTCTCTCAGGAGATGATCAGAAAGGAAAAGTGTACTATGTTCACTAGAGTAATATACTTTCAGCAACCTTTCGGAATCTCAATGATCTATGCAGCTCTTTCTGTTCGGTTTCTATTAACTTCAAGATAGGAAAAGAAATTTAAAACAACTGTCAATTATTCCTTCAGCAATAATGTTAATTTCTTCAGCAACCTCCATAATATTTAATGCAAGACGTTATGTAGAATCATTAAAATAAGCATGCTACTTACGTGATAGGCAGCAATAACCTGCATCAAGATGTCTGCCTCCTCTTTAAGATTCTGTGCTTCCGGAGGTCCATTAATACACACATCACACCTGCATAAAAGAATCTTCATTAAAATTAAAAAGGACCCCATGTTTTTAGGTTTAGTCACGTAAAAATACCCTCACTTTTAACTTTTTTTGCAAATAATACCCTATCTTTTGAAATTCCGTAAATTAATAACCTCATTTTTGAAATTCTGCAAATTAATACCCTCACATTTACGATTTTTGCAAATTAGTACCCTCATTTTTAAATTCTACAAATTAATACCCTGACATTTATAATTTCTGCAAATAAATATCCTCAACTTTTGTTTTCTTTGTATATTTATACTATGAGCAAATTAAAAGATGCAAACACCTCTCATTAACTTATTAAAAATGTTTAGATATTAGTATATTATCAAAAATTATTTTATAACTACTTTTTTTGGTTAATTGCTAAAAAAAAACACAATTTTTTTACCTCTCATGTTTCTTTTTTTTTTTTATTATTTACAATTAATTATTTTTACCTCTCGTTCTAATTTTTTACTTTTCTTTTTTAAATGAAAAGTGAAATAAGTTAACTACAAATATTTTTCAGAAATTTTATTATTGTTTAATAAGTTTTAATTAAGTTGATAGTGGCTACTACCATCTTTTTATTATTAAAATCAACTAATTAGACATTAAGGTTATAAATTTGCAGGAATTTCAAATGTTATGATATTAATTTGGAAGAATTTTAATTGTTAGGGTATTAATTTGCAGAATTCAAAAGTGAGGGTATTATTTTACAAAAATTCAAAAGTGAAGGTATTATTTTGCAAAAATTCAAAAATCAGGTTATTATTTTACGAAAATTTAAAAGTGAGTATTATTTTGCAGATATTCAAAATTCAAGGCTTTTTTTTGCAGAAAAGTTAAAAATCATGGTATTTCAATGTTATTATCCCCATGTTTTTATGCAAAACAGGCACAATGCCAACCACGACCCTTTTACTTGAAGGACATCCCATGATTGTGAGAATCAAGACAGTATAAGTTTTCATAAAAGTGATTCGGAATCCCAGAACACCAACTTTAAGTTTCAAAACTAAAATGAAGATGAAAACAACCATACGTACAAGAGACATTTCTCATTAGAGAATTTCTCTCCGAAGTATTCCACAAGCTTTTGAGCTCGACAGCATGAATTGTTCATTCCATACCTGCAAATAAAGAAAATAATCTGGCAGTATAAACATATGCACATATGCACTCTGCTGGGGAAAAATAATCTCTAGTAGAAAAGTGAATAATGGAGAGAAACAAACTAGCATACAAGGAGAAGAATTAACTATAAACCTGAAGCAATCAGACAACATCTTGTATGCTTGCATTGTCTGCTCAGCAGTCCTTTTACTTGGCAAAAGTGATGGTACTCGCTTTAAGTTTGCAATCAGTACTGTTTGAGAAAGCCATAATGAGTTTTTTAAATGTCGCATTTAGTACCAATGTTCATGGAAATTCAACTAAATTAAAAGCCCATGCCCTTTCCCATGTCTAAGAACTTCAAAACAGAAATGCTAGTTCACGAAGGATGAGAAAGAAGTTCAAGATAAAATTTTGCTCTCTCAAATGGAATATATTATAAAATAGGGTTTTTGGCATGTTTGGTCCCTATGTTATTCGCAGATTGGCAAAATGGTCCCTAAGTTAATTTTTTTGACAATTAAGTCTTTAAGTTTTAAAAACTTTGGCAATCAAGTCATTTTTGTTTGTTGAAATTAAAATTTTCATGAAATTGAACATGTTTAAGTGAAATAAATTTGTATTTCACTAATATTAATTAGCTTGGAAGGGAAACAGAAAGAATTTTTAAGAGAAATTTTAAATGTTTGAGAATTTTTATTGTTTTAATTTTTTATATTATGTTGTTAAATATTGTTAATTTTTAGTTATTTTCCTTCCAATTCTAACTAATATCAGTAAAATATTGATTTTAACATTCAAAAACTTTGCATGTGACTTGAAAATGCTTAATTCCATCTAATATTTCAACAATTACTCACGAAAAGGGCTTAATTGCCAATTTTTTTTAAAACTTAGGGACTTAATTGCCAAAAATAATAACTCAGGGACCATTTTATCAATCACGAAAAACATAAGGGCCAGTTATGCCAAAAACCCTATAAATTATGCATAAATCCATTTATAAATAGAAAGAATAACCCAGTAAAATTAAGAAGTTTGGTCTGCTGAAAATTTGCCATTTAGTATAAAAATTACGTTATACCAAAAAAACGAAAAACATAAGCCAGCTTACTACAATCTGCTAACTTTCCGTCTCTTCCAGCACGACCAGCTTCTTGATAGTATGCTTCCAGACTCTATAATGCAAGTAAATGTTAAGAGAAGCTCAAACCAGAAATTATGTAAACACGTTATGCGAGGAAAAATTGGCCAATCTATCCTTGTCATGAATGTGATAGAGCAAAGCACACAACCGGAATAGAAGATAGGAAAAATAAAGAAATAGTGGTCTGTTATTGCTGTAAAAAGAAAAGGAACCAGTACAATAGCCAGGAATTCAAGAACCTGGGTTTCTCCTCAGAGCAAAGCTTTATTACAACATCACTAATTGCCTATCTCACCCAAGGTCAGACCCCTTACATATAAGTATATAACCTCCCCACTCCCCTGCTAACTAACCATGACATCATATAGAAATATTCCCCAATCATTCAAAATCATAAACGACTCAGCATAACTAACTAATTATATTCCTTTTCTGCCCAAAATACTCACAGCCAGCAATCAAGATTCATTTCTTTCTCCTAGCATAAGTAAAACACAATGGTGGCTTATCAGAATGGTCACTTATTAATGGGGGAAAAGTCATAATTTGCCTCCGACATAAAAGAAAATCTAACAAATTCAAGCGGAAATAAAAGTACACCATGGCTACTGTACAACCCTAAAGTGTAAATGTGAAGGCTATGAGACATAACAAACATAGTAGAAACATCAACTTTGAAAGAACACCTGTGGCCAACCATAGTGGATAATCCTCCGGACATTTAACTTGTCAATCCCCATTCCAAAAGCAATTGTTGCTACAACAACCTAGAGAAGAAAGAGTAAAGGACAGCATTAGATAAGTACTATTATATCTCACCAAATTATACTTCCAGAATTGAAAGGAAACTTTTCTTTTTTTTTTTCCCAGAGAATTAAATTCTACACGATGATTAAAAATTGATGCAAAAAGTCATATTCCTAGGGCATAAAAGCTGATCCATAGATGGTATTTAATAGGGAAAGAGAAAAGAATACACAAATAGATGATTGCAGATTAGACTATCTAGTATCTTTCATGAAGTCTGAAATTCATACCTCTAATGTGTTTTCATGGAATTCCTTGTGGACCTGCCTCAGATGTGATTTTCGCAACTGGGGAAAAATAAAATTGTAAATTAGTTGCATTCAAATAGAACATAGAATTTTACAAAAAGTACCGAGAACATACATTTCAGCAAAACACGCAAAAAGTTGATGATACTAGAAGTAGATGCTTATTAGAATTTGATTATGAATCGATATAAGTAGAGCCGTTAAAAAGAATGTAGATTATCAGCCTGCTTCTAATGAGAACATAAAAAGATTGTTAACTGCTTGCTGGTGATAAAAGAGTCTATCAAATTCTTGTCCTATGGTCTATCCACATAAACAATGGTTGGCTCCTAGTAAATTCTCATATTACTGCTAAATATATCTTAGTAGTCTCATATGAATGTGATAGGAAATGGAATGAAAACAGAAAAGAAAAGAGTTGATCAACGAAAGAATTTTGAGTTTGGCTTTATTGTTGTTAAGAACAAAGGATAACAGGCTTTCGAGGGGTCTGTACTCTCCTAAAGCAAGCTCTAATTACAACTCAGATATTCTCCATAATGAAAAAAATATCCCCCCCATTTGCTATTCGATATAAGCCCTCCCCTCTTCCTCTTTCTGTTACAACCGACCCTCAAAAATACCTATACACCCCCTCTTCAACTTTCATTTTTACTCTATTGCCCCTGCTCCTCTCAAAAGACCCCTGTATCCCTGGTCAGTTTAGTTGATTATTTTTTTTCCTGTTGCGTCTCACATAGGAAAAACGAATGGGAGATTGCTAAGGCTTATCAATACTTCCCCCCAGCGAAAACACCTTGTCCTCAAGGTGAAATTCAGGAAACTGTTGTTGAATTTTATCAAAGGATTCCCAAGTGGCTTCAGTAATTGGAAAAATCCTTCCAAACGATGAGGACTTCCACGTGTCCTGTAGGGGTCCGTCGGATATCGGAAACAGAGTCGGGTTCCACCACTATTTCAAGCTCGGTTGTTAACTGCTAAGAATATCCCAAGGGGAATTAGAAACGCCGATGGCGCGCTGCAGCTGAGACACATGAAAAAATGGGTGCAGGCGCGCAGTGGGGGGCAGTTCCAAACAATATGCTACGGCTCCCACCCATGCCACTACTGGGTATGGTCCATAATAGCGTGCAGCCAACTTCTCATTTTTCCGTTGGGCAAGTGACTTCTGCCGGTAAGGCCTGAGTTTCAGGTACACGAGGTCCCCCACATCAAACTTGATATCCTTTTGGGTTTCATTTGCATGGAGTTTCATCTTGTGTTGGACCTTCATCAAGGAGATTTTCAGCTCATCCAACATTTCGTCGGGGTCCAACAAAACTTGTCCCACGGTGTCTACCTTGGCTGAACCCTCCTCAAATGAAAGCAAAGGAGGTGGGTTGCGACCATACACCGCATAAAAGGGTGTGCTGCCCAAACTAGTATGGAATGATGTATTATACCAATACTCTCCCCAATGGAGCCAAGAGGACCACTATTTGGGCTTGGCAGATGTGAAACATCGGAGGTAAGTTTCCAAACACCGGTTCACAACTTTGGATTGGCCGTCAGTTTGAGGGTGGTGAGCGGTGCTTCGCCTCAAGGAAGTGCCCTGCAGCTTGAACAATTCCATCCAAAACTTGCTCATGAACACCTTGTCTTTGTCGGAAATTATGGTGCGTGGCACGTCATGAAGGCGCACAACCTCTTTGGTGAAGATTTCAGTGACCCCTAGTGCAGTAAAAGGATGCTTTAGGGGTAGGAAATGAGCATACTTGCTGAGCCAATCCACGACCACCAGGATGGTGTCCATTCCCCCTGAGCGAGGCAGCCCCTCAATGAAATCCATTGTGATGTCCTCCTATATCTTATCGAGCAACGATAGTGGTTGTAAAAGGCCGGCTGGGGACATAGCTAGCTACTTGTGGCACTGACAAACATCACATTCCCGCACATATCGCTCGACATTCTTCCGCATCCCTATCCAAAATAGCTCATTGGACAAACGTTGGTATGTCTTGAGAATGCCCGAGTGACCCCCACAGGCGAGCAATAATAGTCCTTTAAAAGGTCTAGAATAAGGGGAGATTGGCGAGATATGACGCGACGTCCCATAAAGACTAGCACACCATGATTGAGTGCGAAACCAGTGTGGGGTCCATTTTGCTCGTTGATCCTGCGTTGAATTTCCTGTCGGAAGGGGTCTTGTTCATTGTGTGCACGCACGGTGTCCCAATCAAAGTGGTGGGAAACTGATAAGGATGTTAACTCTGTAGCACATGGTAGGCGAGATAAGGCATTGGCAGCTTTATTCTCCAAACCGGGCCGGTATTGAATGTCGAAGTCGTAACCCAACAACTTAGTTAACCATGGTTGATGGTCGTGACTGACCAGCCGTTGTTCTA
Organism: Trema orientale; assembly: GCA_002914845.1. Taxonomy (NCBI): domain Eukaryota; kingdom Viridiplantae; phylum Streptophyta; class Magnoliopsida; order Rosales; family Cannabaceae; genus Trema; species Trema orientale. Next base: position 367,014 of record JXTC01000210.1, read on the forward strand.
AGATAAATTTGAGACTTTTTTGGTCAGTGCGCACGATGAATTTGCGTCCCAAGAGGTACGGTCTCCATTTTTGGACGGCCAGCACTATTGCCATCAATTCTCTCTCATAAACTGACTTAGCACGCGCCCGTGGGGACAATATCTGGCTGAAATAAGCGATAGGGTGTTGAGACTGCATCAAAACCACGCCTACTCCCACTCGCGAAGCATCTGTCTCGAGGACAAAGGGGCAAGAAAAATCAGGTAAAGCCAATACTGGAACTTGCGTCATCGCTGTCTTCAGTCGTTCGAATGCCTCCTGGGCAGCCCCATTCCAACTAAACCCGTCTTTCTTAAGTTGCTCGGTTAAGGGACCCACAATGGTCGCATACCCTGCCACAAATTTCCTGTAATACCCTAGTTAAGCCCAAGAATCCTCGTAGTTCTTTAAGTGTAGATGGAACTGGCCACGCTAGCATGGCATGTATTTTGGAGGGGTCAACTTGAACTCCAACTACTGATATTATATGCCCAAGATATTCTAACTTAACTCTCGCAAACAAGCATTTTTTCCGGTTAACAAACAGCTGCTGCTCACCCAATATAGAAAACACGATCTGCAAGTGTTGGAGATGTGTGTCCAAGCAAGGGCTATAGATAAGAATATCATCGAAGAATACTAGCACAAGTCGCCGAAGATATGGTCTGAAAATGTCATTCATGAGGGCTTGGAACGTGGTTGGAGCATTGGTTAAGCCGAATGGCATCACCAAAAATTCGTAGTGGCCATCATGTGTGTGAAAAGCCGTCTTTGGTACGTCTTCGGTCTTCATCCGAATTTGATGGTACCCGGACTTCAGATCCAATTTAGTGAATATGGTGGCTCCTCTCAATTCGTCAAGTAACTCATCGATCACTGGTATAGGAAACTTGTTAGGGACTGTCTCTTTGTTGAGGGCCGATAATCGATGCAAAAACGCCAACTCCCATCTTTTTTCTTGACCCAGTAGAATGGGGCTTGAGAACGGGCTATGGCTCGGTTGGATTTTACCCCAGCTGTGAGCATCTCCTTAACTAGCCTTTCGATTTCATCTTTTTGGACATGCGGATACCCGTAGGGACGAACACTAACGGGGGAGGCTCCTTCCTTTAGCGCAATGGCATGCTCTCATCCTCGGCATGGCGATAGTCCTATCAGCAAGGAAAAAAGGCGGTCATGTTGCACGATCAATTGTTGGACGGTTTCAGGAACGGTCTCACTATGCTCTTCAGGTTCTAGCCCCATATACCCCAACTCGACCATCACTCCTTGCCCTTCATGCTTGATAGCTCACAACGTGGCTTTTAGTGATACTTGTGTTTTGCATAAGTCCGGATCTCCTTGAAATGTCCCCTGAGTTGTGCCCACCTGAAACTTCATTGTCAGAGTCTTCCAATTCATACTCATGCCTCCCAACATACTTAGCCACTGCATTCCCAAAATAACACTATAGCCACCAAGTTCCAAGGGTAAAAAATCTTCCACTATCTCAACTTCCCCCATTGTCAAAAGGACATGCTTACAGACCCCTTCTCCTCGCACTGCTGTTCCGGTCCCTAGGACGACACCGTAACCAAATGTTGCCTCCAAGGGAAGGTTCAATTTCACAACCAGCTCTTTAGCAATGAAGTTGTGCGTGGCTCCACAATCAATGAGCACGATCACCTCCTGGTCTTGAATCAGTCCTCGCAACTTCATAGTGTGGGGTGTGGTCAATCCCACTACTGAATTAAGAGAGATTTCTACTCTGTCGGCAGCCTCTTCATCTAAAATTGGGATAGTCTCGTCATTTGTACTAGCGGTGCCCTCACTCTCTCCTTCGTCCCCATCATTGATAACTAATACCTTCAACTCTTTACTCTTACATACGTGACCAGTGGTATATTTAGCATCACATTTAAAGCATAAACCCTTATCTTTCATTAATTGGATCTCAGCGGCAATCAACTTGCGGTAATTGTTTGAAGGAATACCTGAATTGCTTTTGATCGGTTGAGATCGCTCGGGAACTGGAATTAATCGAGGGGACGAAACTGGTGGGGATCGTGGAGATATTACAGTGGTCGAAGATGAGCGTGGCGTACCCCCATGGATTGAGCCGTGGGAATGTCCCCATGATCCTCCGCCGCCCCGTGCTTGCCGGAGCAACCAGTTCTTGGCCTCGATCTTCTAGGCATAGTCCATTATTGCCTGCAAACTAGTGACATCTGCCAATCGCAATTCAGCATTAATCTCCGTTTTCAGCCCCGAGATAAATTGTCTGATGAAAACCGAGTTTGAAACACCTTCTAATGGGGACACCAAAATCTCGAACTGGATTCGGTACGATTGCACTGTGCCTTCTTGCCGAAGAGCGAGGAAGCGTTCAACCAACGATCCTTGTTGTAGTGGCCGGAAACGTTGTAATATTTGTCGTTTGAGCTCTCCCCAACTCAAAATAGCTCTGCGGCTATCTTCCCATTGGAACCAGGAGAGAGCGTCACCTTCAAAACTGATAATCGTTGCTGCAAGCCGCTCCTGATCGGTCATTTGGTGCATCGCAAAGTATCGCTCTGCTTGAAAAACCCACCCATCGGGATTCGCTCCGTCAAAAAGTGGCAGTTCCAATCAGCGTAGACGACCCTCCGTTCTTTGGCCTCCCGGCATCGAATCGCCGCCCGATTGTGTCAGCGTCAAGTTCGGGTCAACGTAGTTGGACTGTCACGGGGTCTCACCACCAGATGTGATAGCTCGTGGTTGAGCGAGGTGGAAGAGGATGGACTCTAAGTGTTTCTCGATTGTTGACAGTCGCTGATCAGTGGCGTACAACCGCTGGTTGGTTCCATCCAATTCTTGCCGAAACTCCTTCAGCTCGTCTTCAACCAACCCCACTCTGCTTTCTCGCGTTTTGCCAGCCATGCCAAGTATCGGAAAATGCTCTGATACCAATTTGATAGGAAATGGAACGAAAACAGGAAAGAAAAGAGTTGATCAATGAAAGAATTCTGAGTTTGGCTTTATTGTTATTAAGAACGAAGGATAGCAGGCTTTCGAGAGGCCTGTACTCTCTTAGAGCAAGCTCTAATTACAACTCAGATATTCTCTATAATGAAAAAAAATCCCCCCATTTGCTATTCGATATAACCCCTCCCCTCTTCCTCTTTCCGTTACAACCGACCCCCAAAAATACCTATACACCCCCTCTTCAACTTTCCTTTTTACTCTATTGCCCCTGCTCCTCTCAAAAGACCCCTGTATCCCTGGTCAGTTTAGTTGATTATTTTTTTTCCTGTTGCATCTCATATAGGTAAAACGAATGGGAGGTTGCTGAGGCTTATCAGAATGAAACAAGTAAAGATATTTTGGCAATCATGAAAGATATTTTGGCAATCATGACAAGGAATTCTTATTGGGTTTATGAGGTTGGTGCAGTAGGCAGAGTCAATAGACCAATATTTGATGTATAAGGAATTACATACAACACCATCTATATAATCTAAGATATTATATGCAAGACATACCCCTGCATTATAAGCAGCAGCCTTCACACCACAGCTGCAGAGATACTTGGCAATATTCAATGTATCTTTTCTAGTGGGGACATATATGATTGTAGGTCCTTCTTCTAAATTCTCCTTAAGAAGTTGATTTCTTTCTTCCAATCTATTTGGTGGATCCATTGACTCCGATGCCCCAACAAAATCACAGTCCTTGTGAGGAGCTTGTACACAGAACTCGCCATAGGCAACTGTAACAGTGGACCTCTAGTGTATTAGAGAATATATAATATGCAAGAACAATAGGAAATCATAAGTACTGACAAACAATAAATTGAAAAACATTAGCAATTCTGAACTTCAATACCATCCCAATCATCTACGCTCTGGAAGACATCCACCTCATTTTCCAAGTACTCAACTGACATTTCTTTTCCCTTTGAAATCCTCGAACCATTTTGCTCTGTTGAATATATTTCATCATCTCTTTCAGAGTCACAATCCTCAACATCAGTCGAATCATTTCCAGAGGTGGCATCTGCCTCTGATATGCTGCCAGATGCACCAGAAAATTCTTGGATGTGTTTCTTTCCTCCAGCTTTTGTCTTTCTCCCGTAGATGTCAATCAACTCACCGAAATCTTTCTTGTACGAAGATTGTGAAGATGTTCTACTATGTTTTACCTGTAAGACAGCAAGAAATATGGATGTTATTAACAGAGATTATGTAAAATGAAATCATGATACATCAAAACGGAAGCTGTGTGAAAATTTTAGCTGTCCAATAGGATTTATTCTGAATTTATTCAATCATACAATACGTTATCCAGGTAGAAGTTGCAAACTCTGGACCTAGCTAGAAAATAAAGATACTGAACTAAGGAAATAACAGGGCAAGAGGGAACTTACTGAAAACCTCAGGTTTGGCCGAAAAAATGAAGTAACCACAACCTTTGTTTCTTTTGACATGGACAATGACTTGAGAATGTCTTCTCGAACCTGTAGTGTGGCAGTAGCAGTTAATGCCATCAGTGGGATATCGAACTTTAGGAATTTCAAAGTGCTAGCACTGAATTTCTCTCGCAACACAGATAATCTCCTGAAAATTTTGAACACATACATCAGATATTTGTTATAAAACTAGCATTCCAGTAAAGACAAGGATAGGTCCTGATAGGATCATGTTTTAGCCATTCCGAGCAATATAAGACTGTAGAGCCACAAATCTAACAACTATCTTGGTGCTGATGTGATGGAATATGGTAAAAACTAGCTGAAGCTGACAAACCTGTAGTCTGGCCGGAAATCATGACCCCACTTAGAAACACAATGTACCTCGTCGATTGCAAATAATGCAATTCCACGATTTTTTGCTAACATCTGAAGTGGGTTTATCAGTCTGTAGCATAGAAGATTTACATTTGTAAGTTGCTAGAAACTTGCATACACCTAACGACAAACACAAATAATATTTCATGTACCTTAAAACTGTCTCAGGGCAAATATACATTATGCCATACGAGCCTCTCATTGCTTTAGTTTCAACGGTACTATCTGGCTGGCCAGATCCAAGAAAGCAAGCAGAGACCCCATGTGTTGCCAGTTTTAAGCACTGATCATGCATCAAGCTTATCAATGGTGAAATCACGACCACAACCTTCCCTGTCAATAATGCTGGAATCTGGAAACACAAAGACTTCCCTGTATAAAAAAAATGTAATTGAGTATGAAGACCTGACACACACCAACACAAGAAACAGAAAGACACCCAAACAATATCGATACCAGATCCTGTTGCGGCGAGAACAAGACAGTCTTGGTGAGCTAGCCAGGCAGTCAAGGCTTCAATCTGAAAACTTTTCAATGAAAAATGACCAAACTGCTTTTGTAATAGACTGTTCACTTTATGTTCCCAATCTGGCCCAATGTCCAGCTCATCTGAGCACTCAACTGGAAATGCATCTGATATAGTAGTACTCTTGATGCAATAACTTTCATCTGAAAGAGGCGGCTTGCTTTGTTCCACGACCGCAGTCGCGCTTCTCTTGGTTCTACCAGCGGATTGGAAATGTTCCAGTATGCTAGACTGTCGCTTTTGACCCGAGGAACAAGAGGAGGACGGTGCTTTTCTCCCCAAAGCCTTGACATTGTTCGCGGAACTTGTCGAATTACTTGTAGTCCTGTGACTGTTTCTAAGACATCCGTTCAAAATATAATCAACCGCATCATCAACAGATGGTCCCACTACTTTCACAGCTTCTATGACATTGGAATTTTCAAACCCCATTTCAATCAACTTTGAGATGACTTGTTCAGAAGAGATACCAATACCATTGCCATTCATGTTTTAAAAATGTTTACTAAACGAAGTTCAAACAGAAACCCAAGTTAAGTACGCATCAAATGAGGCTTATATACCTGCATTGACATACGAACACAGAATTCTTAAACCAAATACAAATAATGATACTTTTTTAAGTTTTCAAAACCCACATATTGAAACACCAAACACCAAAATCCCAAGAAGTCAAGATTAACAACTACGAAACACCATTCTGCTTTCAAAAATCGCAAAATTATATAAAAAAATAAAATAAAAGAAATAATAATAATAACCCACCTATATTGGGGATATCCGAATTCCGAAACCAAGAGATTGAGCGAAATGAAATCTCCGAATTGATTTACGTAAACCATTCCCCAAAAGCTCGACTGCTCGATCCACCGATTTCAGCCCAAAAACCCCCGCGAAAACTTCGAAAATGTGATTGGGAATTTTGTGAGGCTAAGCCCGGTAGTCGGATGCAAGTAAACTCACTGAACGCGGGGAAAGTACATAAATACCCGGGTTTTTTCGTTTTATAACCCGTTTCTCAAGTTTACTTACATAAATATTTGCTTTTTTTAATAGATTTATACCTGCTTTTCAACCCCTTTTTAGAGAAAATAATGTCTCACATATTTTAAATATGAAAATATGTACTTGTACTATACATTTTATTTTTAAAAATTATATCTCAAAATCGATATGCAATATATAACGCATACCATAAGTTAATATTTACATTTTTCAAAAAAAAAAAAAAATATTTACACTATAAATATATATTTTAAAATAGCAATGTTAGAGACACCAGGTAGCCCTTGGCCTAGAGAGCGCATGGGAATATTTGCAAGGAAAATTCCTTCTTCTATGTTTCTATTATTTGCAAACATTAGATGCTTTATTTGAATTGAGTTAATGAATTCACAAGTAGAGCCAAATAAGTATTCCCTACATTTATTTTAATTTTTTCCCCATATCATATCAGATCTTAGATTTCAAAATACTGCCCATGAATACAAAAATGAGGCCAGTGCATCATTTTTTTCCTTTTTGCATTTAGAGAATTAATACAATCAATCCTTAGCACCATTAGTAACAGTATGTTCCTGAAAAACTAGTAGCAGTAGGAGCTAGGGATGCTAACCCAAGGATAGCAATTCAACCTGAAAATCTTTTTACTCGTGGGTACCCGCCCCAGAGGCGGGTTGTACTCTTCTCATCAGATTTTTGGATTGGGTTGGGTATTTAAGACAATACCTGCATCGGGTACAAGTTGAGTTCGAGTTCATATGTACTCCTTCTAGTATCCAACCCGATTATATATTTATATATTTTTTTTAAAAAAAATATAATATGTATATGTGTGTATATATGTATGGTTGCCAATTCAGTAGGTAATTTTTTTTTAACCTATGTGTAGGTATTTTTTTTAGCCGTTGGATCATCATTTAATGGTGATCTAATGGCTATAACGAGGTGTATGAAAAGAGGTGCATCATTAATATTATTTCTCTCTATTACTTTTTACTATAAAAAAATGTGCATAATAATTTTTCTTTGGCCAAATTGATCTATGTACAGGTAAAAAAAAAAAAAAAACCTACTGGATCGGTGTCCTATATATACACACACATTTAGGGCACCAATCCAATAGGTATTTTTTTCTTTTTACCTATACATAGGTATCATTTTGGCCAATGAAAATTTTGACGATAGGTTCGTGGTCGATCTCAGCGTAGGAGCGAAGTTGGAACTTTCTCAATCAACAGAGGTGTTCCTTCTGAGAATGCAGAAGGTCTTATGAGTTCAGGCGATGCCATCCCCTCTGAACTGTTAGATGTGGTTTCATTTTTATTACCGATTATGGTAAGAACGCATGCAATGTATGTCAATAAAGGGGCACTACAGAAGCATCTACATAGGTTTGCAATTAGTAATCACTTCTAATTCAAAGTTAGAGCTTCAACGAAAAAAGTTTTACACGTTGTGTGTTTTGACGATAATTGTAAATGGTCCGTACGTGCGACTCAGATCAAACAAACTGCTATGTTCCAACTAAGAAGGTATTCTAGTGAATCTATATTCAAATGAATTTAATATTTATAATGAGTGTGACAGACAGTCACAAATGTTGTGACTGGTCGGCACAAACTATGTGGCAGATGTGTGGTCACTTTCTAAAAGCAACTTACACCTTATAATTTGATGCAGGTACAATTCTGTGCATACTTGCTCTGTTGATAGTAGGCAAGGAGAGCATAGACAAGCAACTAGTTACATAATTGGTGACATGGTCAAAGTACCATTATTCAAACCTAGCTAGAAACCCTTTCGGGCCTAATAACATTATGGATGAAATAAAGAGGGAGCATGGCATCAATATGGGTTACAAAAAAGCATGGAGGGCAAAAGAAAAGGTATTGGAGATTTTATTAGGGTCAGATGTAGAGTCTTATGCTTTGTTGCTTTCTTTTGCCTACATGTTAAAAGCCAACAATCCTGCTCGATTATTGCTCTTGAGACGGAGGAGATAGAAGACGAAGAAGAAGGAATGGTAGAATACTTCAAGTACTTTTTCATGTTCATGTCAACTTTCATTCAAGGATGGCCATACTATAGACCTGTGATAATAGTTGATGGAACTTTCTTGAAATCTTATTATCGTGGGACATTGTTCACTGCATATACAATGGATGCAAATGAGCAAGTATTCTATTCAGTCACATACGTTTTGATTCCAAGTCACAATTTGTTATAAAAAATGTTTGAAACAGGTGTATAATATTAATTCCATACATTTTGTGACTTTTAGACATATTGTTTAATAATTTGCGGGGAAACAAGAATCCAGTGACTAATTGGATCACTTAAATAATTCAAGATGAATTAGGTACATATTCTTTATCATTTATCACTATTCAAGTATTAAAGTAATGTTAATTGCAAGCAATCTGTGACTTCCAGTCACGAACGTTTTGACTCCAAGTCACAGTATGTTATAAAATACGTTTGAAACAGGTGTATAATGTTAATTCCATGCATTTTGTGACTTTTAAATACATTGTTGAATAATGTGTGGGAAAACAAGAATCCAGTGACTGATTCTATCATTTAAACAATTCAAGATGAATTAGGTACATATTTTTTTATCATTTGTCACTATTCAAGTATTAAAGTAGTGTCAACTGCAAGCATGCTATGACTTCCAATATGTAATAAAATATTGTGACTTGTGTGACTAACCATATCAACATGAATAATGTTGACTACGATTATACAATACTATCAGTATTCACCTGTAACAATCCCAAAATATGTGATCCTAAATCGTAAACTGTCTGATACTAAGTCACATACACTAATCACATATTTTAAGACAACACTAGTCATACATTCATTCTAGAACGGGTTCCTCTTCTGTAATTGCGTGTATGTAAAGGGATCAGATTCTTGCAAGTCTACCTATTATACCCACCTTGGCCGCATCGTGAGCATTTTTGCCTAGGAGCTTCTTCACCATTTGAGAGGATCCTTCTTTTCTTTGGCCGACCAGCTGATCTAGCTCGCATAAGTGATGGCTTCAGTACACGGTTTTTTATCTCTTCCGGGATTGTCCAACCAGAAGGGTCACCAATAGGGTGGACAACTCCAGCATAAGTGGATAGCAACTTCTCCTTTTTATAGTAGGGAGATACATAATTATAAATAAAAAAGGCTCAAAGTGCATAAGCTGCCACTGCATGTGCACATATAAATTGGTAGACCCGAAATTCCCTGTATGTGCAAGTTTGGTTCTCAAGATAAACAACATATGACCTATATTCTCTATCCACCACCTCAAACTCAAAAGCACTAGATGGATTCACCTAAAATGTGAACAATGGTACAAGTCATGCAAACTGTCAGTAATCGTACAACACACTGTAACAAATTGAATGATAATAAGGCGTACAGATTATACGTACATTGCTAGTCACAAAATTTATGAAGAGAAGTCATTGAATGATAATGTGGCATACAAAATTTGTGACATGAAGGCACAGAAAATAAAAAAAACAATACACGGTCACAAATTGAATGATAATGTAGTATAAATATAATGTATATTACTAGTCACAAACTTTATGATGAGAAGTCATAGAACATAATAAAAACAACACGCTGTCACAAAGTGATTGATAATGTGGCATAAATATAATGTATATTACCAGCCACAAACTTTATGATGAGAAGTCACAGAAAATAATAAAAACAACATACTGTCATAAAGTAATTGATAATGTGGCATAAATATAATGTATATTGTAAGTCACAAACTTTATGAGGAGAAGTCACGGAAAATAATAAAAACAACACACTGTCACAAATTGATTGATAATGTGGCATAAATATAATGTATATTGCCAGTCACAAAATTTAAGATGAGAAGTCATAGAAAATAATAAAAACAAAATAAAGATCATGAGTCACCGACTGTACGTACAATCATTCCAGTTGAGGCAGTATGAATGTTCAATAAACGATTTTCTTTATTTGTAGCTAGTATTGTGAACATCCCAGCAGCTGCAAGTTGCCTATTATAGAATTATTGTTGAATCCTTCCTCTTAAAAACTCAAGTAACTTCCTAACCAGAAATTCCTGAGGTTTGACGTTCACCGCATTGAACGATTCAGCATTGTTAGATGTCATGATAGAGTACTTCCTACCATTAAAATGGCAACGTGCCCACTTTTCGTTTCCCACCTCATTGGATGCAAGATACTTACGGATGCTAGGATCCTCAAGGTCAAGGAAATTCATGTAATTTTCCCACTCTCTAACAGTATATGCCTTGGCAGCCTTCACAAACTTCCATTTTGCAGCTTTTGACACGTTTCTAAATTTGTTCCTTACATTATTCAACATATGATGCATGCAAAAGCTATAATAAGCATTAGGATACACTTCACCAATCGCATATGCAATGCTATCACCTCTATCAGATTTTATTACGAGATCATCTCGGTCACCAATTGCTTCCTTCAACTTCATCAAGAACTACACCCATGCAGCATTATTCTCAAAGTCACCAATTCCAAATGCTTGCAATTAATACTACCTCATTACTTGAACAATGACAAATGATAACGAAGCTGCACATAATTTATGTTTGCAATTAATACTACTGGGACTTAGGGTCATATAAATTGTGACCAGCAATAACAAAATGATATGAAACCTACACAGTCATCGTGTTCTAGTAAATAATAACAGTACTTCAGGCCTTGCACTTCATCACTCACGTCACAAAACAATGGTTCCAAGTATATTATCATAACTTAATTACTTGGCCATTATAAAAGACCACAAAAAATGTCAAAACATAGTTAATCTCTCTCTAAGTTACTAACAACTTGATTCTGTTCCTTATCCATTGCATGAGAATAAAGCTCAAATGTCAGCTTCCGATGAAAAAAATGCATCTTATCCTGGGTGACCTCTGAAATTACATACCCATGTATGAAATATTCAGCATACTTTATGAGAAATGCTCCACAGTCCCCACTGCACAAAACAAAATTGAAAACCAATGTCAAAACAAAGATGACAATAAGTAAACAAAACAAAAATAGAAAATAAATTACATATGTGTTATCTTGTTGTGGGTTGTCGGGACAATGCTCAACTTAGAATGGGGCAGAGCCATAGTCATCTTTTCTCTCAGCAAAGAGGCCGAGAAAATCTAGCAGAATCGGCAAAAGAGTAGCCATTGGTTCCATCTTCTCTCTGATAATAGTGTCATCATCTTCATCACCCTTCAGGGAATTATATACCATGATGGTCCTTGTCAATAGATCCAAGACTAAGAGAATCCAGTGCTTAAGTGTCTCAACATTGATAGAAATATATACCTGATCTACTTCTGTCCACGAAAAACTGCAGGCCAAGCGACCACCAAGAACGTACTTTTGAAGAGCTGATTGTTGATCCCGATCAACTTTTTCCCCAGAATTCTTGAATTCTTTCCAAACAGTTTCAACATAATTCGCAAAATATGTATTTGTTGTGGTGAAAGACTGTCTGAACTGGTCCATGTTGTACTTTTGCTTCTTTCGCAAGTAGTAAAAGCAAGTACATATATGCTGCACAAAAAGCACATGTCATTAAAACAACTACTATTATGACACCCAGTCACATAATATGTGACAAACAGTCATATAATTGGTCATAGAAAATACAACAATTAATTACTTACATCATCCCACAACCATTGTTTTGGTTCGCGAAGAGAAGAACATATAACCAACTCTTCTGGTTAGTAGAGCTGGTACCAAAATTCAATGTCTTCGTGGTGCTCGTTATGATGTTCATACTTTACATGTATATCCCTATATTGAAGTCAAATTTTGAACAATAATTGCTAATAATTGTTTCGATTCATTTAAAAAGATAATTTGTATTAATATGAAAACTTACGTCCTCTGGTGGCCATTTACAAGGCCTATTTTGATCCAGCTATCAAAGGCCTTGAACAGTTGTTGATCAGGTCCTTCATCATGCTCAAAAGAAAAAAGGCATTTTCTTTGGAATCCCCATTCACTCCTCGGATTTTTTGACTTGCTAACCTCCATACTGGTGGGCACACGTTCTTCAGTGCTTTTTACTGTTTTCTCAGAAGGAGAAAATCTGACTCTAGCCTTTGTTCGCCTTGCAGTGCGTCGAACCTGCTTCACTTGTACAACCCTTTTTGCTTTCTTCTGTTTAATGTCATAGTAAAAATAAGAACAGAAATTACAATTCGTAATACACGTTGTGACTCTTGGTCATAAGATTGTGACTGTAGGTAATAAATTATTAAATAACCTTCTTTACTTTCTCCCCAGCATGTTCTTCCATATTAGTGCTTGCATCCTGCTCATCTTGTCACTTCATAAATAATGGAAAATGTGTAAAAGATCTTATAAAGTTAAACTAATTGAGGCATCCTGACCTTGAGTCAGAAAATTGTGAATTATAGTTATGAATTACTAAATTTTCACTTTACCTTAGCAGGTGGATTATCATTCTCTTTGTCCCCAACATGTTGTTTTGGAGAATTACTTGCATCTTCATCTACACCCTTCATCAATAAAGCAAATACTGTCAAGATCTCATAAAGTCGAAGTAAATAAGCCATCGTTTCACGTTTATGACTTACAGTCACAGAATTGTTCAGTGACTTACAGTCACACAATTATGACTTACAGTCAGAACTGTTTAATTTACCTTCGATAGTGGTTTCTCATATTCTTTTTTTCCACCATATTGATCTAGGTTCTTGGTTGCATCCTCCTGATGACCTTTCATAAATCAACCAAAGAGTGTCAAAGTATGACTGGAAGTGTAAGTTACAGTCAAAAATTATTAATTTACCTTAGTAAGTGGATTGTCATCCTCTTTTTCTCCAATATGTTGTTTTGGAGAATTGCTCTATCCCCTTTATCAATAAAGTATAGGGATGGCANAACCCGCCCGTTTTTTATTTTATTTTATTTTATCACCCATTCTGAGGGTTTCATCCCCTCTACTCATGTTAACGGCCATCACACTCCCACCCCTTGACCTGTCGACCACCATTGGCGAATTCTCTCACTCATTGCTGCTTGTTGAAGCGCACCGAGGAGCAGGTCAGTGGACTGGGCATCCCTCTCTCAGTCCTTGACGACCACCCCAGACTAGATTTGGCGATCGATGGCTCAGACGAGGTTGACCCAGATCTCTTTCTCTCTGTCTCTCTCTCTCTCTCTCTCTTTGTATGTTCTTTATTTATCATCATTGATTTTGCATTATTTCCTTTCTGGATTTTGTTATGCTTTTTGTTGATTTCTTTTTTTGAGTTTCTTTTGACATATACTAATCTGGAATATACGGAAGAAGTGAATGATTTTTGGGGATTTGCTTTGTTCCTATTGTGGTCCCATCTGAGTATAAGGTTGCAATATTTGCTTTGTTCCTATTGTAGTGATTTAGTATAAATTGCTTGAGGGTGATCGGCTCATTAGAGTTTTCACATAGAAAAGTTGTCTCTCTGTGAGTACTTTGATATCCCTTCTTTGAATTAATACGCACTGAAGAAAAGTCATCTATATATGCTTATATGTTTTTAATTTTAGGCATGGTTTCAGCCTGATGATATATATTTGTTGAAACTTCAAATAAATAAGGCTTAATATGTTAACAAGTAGACTAATAATGACTGCATAATTTGATAATTTGACTGCAAAAGGCTAAATTCTCTATATATGATTAGGAACAGACATTAGAAACATATTAAGGTCCATGGTTTTTCTCCATTAGTTCAATAGTTTCTGCATTCTAATGTTATGTATCCTTATCACTTATCAGTACCAACTTCTGTTACCTATAAGTAAATCCATAACTTTGCTGACTAATGTTTATCTAGCTGTCCTGTTAATATAGGAGTACTCTTGTCTGATTTCATTTATTTATTTATTTATTTTTTGCACAAAGTTATTTTAAGTTCATTGCTTATGTCTAATCATCCTAATATTAGATGTATACATTGTGTAGGAACTTGAAAGATCTTTGTCTTGGAGGAACACTGGCACCAGAACTTAAAGACCTTGTCCACATAAAATCAATGTAAGCATTTCTTATACAATCAAGAAAATTTCTATGACTTAATTTTAAGTCTTCATCACTCCTTGTATTATAGTTTGTTGAGAAAATACATATTGTGCATATATGTAGATGATTGATGATACTTGTTTCTTTTTAAAGTTAAATATTCTGTTAGTGGATGATAGTATTAAAGTTAAATCATATAGTCTATTTAAGATACGTTTTGCAAGGATAATGAGAACTAGGAAGTTAAGAAGCTCTAGAAGCGAATCTAAATCATAATGTTTTTTATATGTTTTTTATATGGCATATATGTTGCCATCTCTTGGCATACTATCAATTATTACACACACTGACACAATATCAATTATGTTTTTTGAATTATGTTAGGGAGTCACACACTTAATCAAATATGTCATCTACGCAAGAAGTAACATGATCATGTGACATTGATGGTCAAGATGATGATTATGTACCTTCTGTAGACACCCAAGAAGTACGATCTCAGGGCATTGAAAGAATGATAGTGATAAAAATGATAGTGAGAGTGGAACAAAAAAACGAAGGCTTACATCTGTTGTATAAAAGCATTTTAAAAGGCAAAAAATTAATGGAGTGATGAAAGCAGTTTGTGGTCATTGTGGGAGGCATTTAGGGGCAACAGCCATAATGGGACAACATTTACATGACTATTTAGATAGATGTCCTGTAAGAAAAGCTCAAAATGTCAAGAATCCTAGTAAAACAACTAATGGAAGCCCTGTAATTACTACTCATACTTTTGACCCTGAAGTAGCAAGAAAAAAGTTAGCACACATGATTATTCTATACGAGTACCCTTTGTCCATGGTAGAGCATGTTGGGTTCATTGAGTTTTTGAACTTTGTTTGTCCTTCATTCCAAATGGTCTCTAGAAATACTATTAGATATGATATTTTAAAGATTTTTAGGGCTGAGAAGGACAAGACAATACAAATCTTGGAGCAAAATAAAAGTAGAATAGCTATCACTACTGATATATGGACTGCTAATAATCAGAAGAGAGGATATATGACCGTGACAGCTCATTTCATTGATGATTCTAAGAATTTACAAAGTAGAATTATGAGATTCAAGTATGTACTACATCTACATGATGCAGCAACACTTTCGGATGTATTGGGTGAATGTTTGATGGATTGGAATATTGATAATAAGATAAGTACAGTGATTATGGATAATTGTGCTTCTAATGATGCAATGATTCCACTTTTGAAGGACAAGCTACATTCCAGTTGTTTTCTTTTAGGTGGAAAGTTACTTCACATGCACTGTTGTGCTCATATTTTAAATTTGATAGTGAAAGACAGCTTATCTGTGATTGGTGGTAGTGTAGACAGAATTCGTGATAGTGTTGCTTATTGGACAGCATCAGCTAAAAGATATGAAAAGTTTGAGGAAACTGCTCGTATGATTCATATGCAATGTATAAAAAAGTTAACCCTTGATTGTGTGACTAGGTGAAACTCTACCTACTTAATGTTGAGTACGGCTTTATTGTATAAGAATGTCTTCACTTGTTGTAAGCCACGTGATTCAAGGTGTAAAGGTGCACCTTCAAAAGATGATTGGGCCATGGCTCAAAGCCTATGTGATAAGTTGGTTTTGTTTTATGAAGTAACTGAGTTATTTTCAGGAACAAAATACCCTACTGCCAATCCCTTTTTCCCAAAAATTTGTGACATTAAGATGAATCTTGGATGACATCTGAAGAA
The DNA here is from genome assembly GCA_002914845.1 of Trema orientale. Classification (NCBI taxonomy): domain Eukaryota; kingdom Viridiplantae; phylum Streptophyta; class Magnoliopsida; order Rosales; family Cannabaceae; genus Trema; species Trema orientale. Next base: position 383,190 of record JXTC01000210.1, read on the forward strand.
TTATTTATAAGAGATATGGCTACTAAGATGATGACTAAGTTTCAGAGGTATTGGGAGAAAATCCATGATGTTATGGCTATTGCGACGATTTTGGATCCTAGATATAAATTCAAACTAATTGAGTATTTTTTCCCCTCATATATGGCGAACAATCTGAAAATAAAGTTGAAAAGATTCGTAAGCTATGTTATGATCTACTGAATGAATACAAACTTAGTCATCCTATTGTGAATGAGAGAAGTTTACATTTGAATGATTTATCAATCTCTTCATCACAGGGTCCTCAATTAGCAGCTTATAAAGACACTCTCTCTGGTTATGATAAATATATTAGTGCCACAACTTGTATTATGAATGTGAAGTCAGAACTAGATACTTATTTGGAGGAACAAGTATTACCTAGGAATGGTGACTACTTTGACATATGTTATTATTGGAAGGTAACAGGGCCCAAGTATCCTATATTGAATAGGATTGCTAGAGATATTTTTGCCATTCCTGTTAGTACTGTTGCTTCAGAATCTACATTTAGCATTGAAGGTAGACATGTGGGTCCTCACCGAGCAAGACTTCATCCATCTACATTGGAGGCATTGATTTGTACTCAAAATTAGTTGTGGAATAACAAGCAAGGTAGACATGCTTTTTAAGTTTTTTAAATAGGTTTCCTTAATCTTATCATGATAGTTTACTAACAATCTTGTATTGGTTTGTTTTATAGCAATGGTTGAAATTCTCACACTGAATCATGAAGATACGGATGTAGATCCATCATTGGTAGGTTTTTTTTTTTTTTTTCCAAACTATGTTGAGTAATTGGTTACTTTATTTATATTTACATTAATATTCATTTTATTTTCTTGTCACAGGAGCCATATGCAGTTGAGCTAGAAGATTAGGAGCCATATGTGATTGAGCTAGAAGATTAGGAGAAAATTTTAATTGTATTATACTGGATTTCTGTCAAATTTGCTTAATGTAGGTTTATGCCATTACTTTATTTGTTGAAATTGTTTGTGCACTTTTTATAGGCCCAGCCTTTTAAAGTCGAAAGCCTCATAAATATTATGAATTTCTTGGGCTTTGGAAGGACCTCCTATAATCTAAGCCCAAATGACGAAATGAATGACCCATTCTAGAGAATTAAGCACATCTATCCAATTTAGTACTAATATCATTTATTACGAATGTTATTTTAATTTAATCAATAATACCATGTACTGTTAAATGATTTTAAGGGAAAAAACAACGTAATTTTCTAAAGTGCAATATACTATTTGGTAACTGTGATGTATTCTCTAATAATCCATAATATTAATACAAAATCAGTAATTATTAATGAATAAGGAATATATTAAAAAGCTTATAAAAATGGAATATCCTCAAAAGGTAACACAACATCAACTAAAAAAAAAATTGCATGTTCCTAAGATGGTATGTATTTTATTTTTAGAAATCTTTTTTTTTTTAAAATATTATTTTTCTTAAAAAAAAAATGGGGCAGCGGGGCGAGTCGGGGCCCCGCCTCGCTCCACACCTATTCGAGGCAGGGCGAAACCAAAAGTGGGGCGGGGCGAAGCTGAGCTTGCCCCCCCCCGCCCCGCCCTGCCCCATTTACAATCCTAATAAAGTAGATACTGTAAAGTTCTGATAAAGTCCAAGTAATTAAGGCATCTTTTCACAATTATGACTGTAAGTCACAGAACTTACAGTTACAAAATTGTGACTTACAATCACAAATGTTTGATTTACCTTCGACAGTGGTTTCCCATGTTCTTTCTTCCCACTATGTTGTGGGGGGCAGATGCTTCCATCCTCCTCATCAAGTCCCTTTAGATATGAAGTCAGCAGTGACAAAAATGTAGGACATTGAGTTGGAATTGTGAATTGAGTCACAGAATTGTGACTTACAACCACAAAATATCAAGTTAAGTTACCTTCAAAACCATGGGACTTGCATCATATATTGCCTTCTTGTCCTCCTGCATTATGGAAATTAGTGTGGCATTCTCTTAAACCTGGTTCACATCTTCATCAATATTGTGGCTTGCTCTCTGCTCACTTTGTCTCTTTAAAAATCAAAGAAATAGTGTCAGGATCACAAAATATGACAAAACAGACAAAATTATACTTTCTCAATTACTAGTCACAAGATTTGTGACTCCAAGTCACATAAACACCCACCATCAGACACGAAATTGTAATTTCAACAACTTTGTCCACATCAGTTGCATCACCAAATATTTTTTTCACATCAGCTGTAGAAAACATGGGACTTATATCAAATATTGCCTCTTCTTCCATCTCTGCAATATCTTCTGCTATGAATTCCCTTTGTTGTTCGTTTTCTATATTTTTGCCTATCTCTTCCTCATCAACACCATTCTTTTTTTTCTCTCCTTCTTTCTCAACCTCATCATCCTCTCCCTACTTCTCATCAACAGACACTCTATCATTCTCACCTTCTTTGCCAATCTCTTCATCCACATCATCATTGCCTAAACTTGTTACTTGTTCTGTATATTCAACATTAGTACTTTCAAAGTTTCCTTCGCCCTTTTTTTTCCTATTTCTTTCTTCCCCTCCCCTATTTTTGTATCATCACCAGCTGTTACCTCTTGCACACCAACCAGCTTCTGCAACATATTTTCACAGTTTTTTAAAATAGTTTTAACGTCCTTCTACTCGTGTCGAAAACTTTGAATCTCATCTTTAACACTGAGAAGCTCATCCTCAACTTTACGGAGCCTTAACTCTAAGTCCAAGTCCGAAGATATTGATGCTCTTTTATCTTTACCATCAAACCTTTGATCCTTTCCAATACACAAAAATATAAGCATATTACCATCCAGAGGTTGTTCTTTATCATGGTCATCAAGTACAGTCTTCTCTTTCAAACCAGATTTTGAAAAAAGTTTCTCCTTCAGCAAAAATCTATCCAGCTTGTCGTTTTCCATTGCAAAAATAGTTTTAATGTACGGATGCTCCAATTCCTCATCCGTAGCATTGGCACGACTTCTAACTAAAAAATAGCCAAAGTGAGTCAAATTCATTTACTCAGTGCATGATCCAAACTATATTAAAAATATGACATCTACTCAAACATAATATGACAAAAAATCACTAAAATGACTAAAGTTGTGATAGACAGTCACTTATCTAAAGTTGTAACTGTCATAGAAAATTCAAGAAATGAAACGACTTGCCATAAAATCAGCTGTACAAAATATAAACATCTTATTCACTCACATTGGGATTAGAAAAGACACTCTTCTGCAATATTTCAGTTGTTGGTGCCATGTCAGTAGTCCAACATAAAATTCTTGGGATTGATTGTAACTTCTTCTCCTTTTTGGCATAATATTGTCCAAGCAAAGGGATAGTCTCGTAGGACCAGATCTGTAATGCAATTGAAAATTCAAAAAAATTATAGTGTCTCTCTGTCTTCCCCTTTTTCACTTCATTTTTCGCTCGGAGTACAATCTGTTCGCTCGTCTCATCCCACAAAAGTTTTCCCTATGGATATTTGTTGAATGATTCTAAATCATCAACAAGGTCGACAAAGAACATAGGAAGCTGTACCGAGGGACTATTAGTAAGAAGGGCATTAGACAGCAAATAAAGTAAAGCAACTTTCAACCTATCGTCATCATTTTGCGCTGGCACTAGATCAAATACAATCTTTATGCTTTGTCTTTTCAATGTATCCTTATCACTGAAGTAAGTAGGGCCTATATGTTTGCTCACTTTGGTTTTTCAAAACTTTTTATTGGTATCTCCATCACACCTCAAATCAGTAATAAGCGCCATGTCTTGAATGAAAAAGCTCACCAAGGTTCCACAAACTTGAAAGAATACTTTGTCGTCTCCTTTATATCCTGGAACTTCCGCCACCTGCATTATCAACTGATTAACTATTTGTGCAGAAGAAGTAAGCTGTTTCACCTTTAGGAAATGCCCAAAACAAGTTTCAGAGAACATTTTCCTTTGTGCTTCAGTCAATTTTACTTTGATGTGTGCTATACAACTATCAATGCGACCAAAATAATTGATCTTTTCTTGTCTGACTTCACTCTCTTCAGACTTAAATATTAATTTCCAGCCCTGCAATAGATATAGAAATTACATTTCATCCTCTACAACCTTTACAAAAGTAAAAATAGGTGCAATATTTGTGACTCTGAGTCATAAACATTGTGCCTATCTTATAATAAACAATTATGTATTCACATTGGCTAATAATGGCTAAGTAATAGTTCTCAAATAATGCATAATAATGCCAATAATTCACACAGAATTCACATGAAACACCATAACTTATAGTCACAGAATACATGACAGTAGTCCACATCTGTGACTTGTAGTCACAACTTTTGTGATATTTACGCATTTGTGACTAGACGCCATGTATACTCATGTAAAACAGGAACTTGCAAAAACAAAACAATGCCTAACAATGCAATCTTCCCATCTTCTAGAACTATTTATGTTTTTAAAATCAAATGCAAATAATCAAAATTTATGGTTCATAATAATAGCCGAAAATATTTTCAATTCACACATTCTAATATTCACATGAAAAACCATACCACAAAAATTAGTACTCAAATATGTGTGATTGTAGGTCACACAATTGTGACAGTCATAGTATTGCAAAAGTTAAAATAAACAATCTAATCTGTGACTGTAAGTCACAAAATTTGTGCCATTAGAACATTTTTTCCTACAACGCACATATTAACTTCTAACATGAAATTGCAAAAATGAGACATGAAAAGCAATCTTCCAACTACATTCAAAATTTCTTTGCAAAAAAAAAAAATAATATACCTACTATATTCAGAAATTACAAATTTGGGACTTAGGGTTTTTACTATCACAAATGCAACCTCCTACCAAATACACAAATTTCCTTTACCTGAAATCATCAAACACAAAAAATAGGATATTCTTACCTTTTCTTCTTCGACCTTTTGCTTTTTCACTTCTTTCGTTTTGACCTTCTCCTTCGGCTTCTTCTTCATCATTTTAGTTGCTGGTGTAAATACGCGGAGAGGTGAGGATTCCATTCCCTCTCCCTCCATTTTCAGCTTCTTCAACCTCGGCGATGTCCTCGGAGATGCCGATTGCGAAGGAGGATTTTCGAAGTTAGAATCTTCATTTGCTTTTCTCTTTTTCGAAGTCCATCGCATTTTTGTCGTCACACGGCAGAGTAGACAGAGAGGTAAGGTAGGGGAGTAGAGCTTTAATGAAGTGGAGGAGAAGTGGGTTTTCTAATGGGGGTTATGGGTCCGAAAATAGGGGCAAGGTGGGGGGTCTTCACAGTTCCTCTTTTGCAAAAAAATGTGTTCAGGATTTTTGAAATTTAAAAAAGTAAAAATAAAATAAAACACGAACAAAAATGAAGGACTGAAGCTCTGATAGGGTTTTGACTTGTTGAAGGGTATTTTCGACTTTTTTCTCCGTGGGAAGTAGTAAAAAAGTCATTTTCAAAAACTGAACTAAAAAAGTCACTTTGGCCCAGTTTAGGAGTAGCCAAGTCAATTTCCCTAATATATTAGCTATTTCCATTACCACCTACAGATAGCACAAACACGATTTGTCTTCTGTATGGATATAATGTTGTCGTAACGAGGGGTTTACCCAAAAATTTAATCTCATTATTCAGGTCATTTCGCAAATTTGTTGTTGTTGTTGTTGTTTTTTTTTTTCGTTTATGTATTGTTATTTCTATTTTGTCCTAAGAATTCCGAATGTTTGCTCTTCAAATAGTCAAGGTGTATAATTACGTGACTAAACAATAGGAAATTTGCAATTATGCCACAAGAAAAGAACACAATAATTGAACCCGAACGACACTCTTGAGGAAAATATAGTTAAACACAACTTTAAAGAAAGACCAACACAGAGAGTAACACTATAGAAGGGTGGCCATAAATAAAGCCAATAAGAAGGACCAGAATTGACGGCAGTTGCGCAATGGTCTCTTCAACAAAAACAAAACATGCTTTATCTAAATGCATACACATATGACATGTATAATAATTGGCACAAAAGAAAAAAGAGTTGAGGTTATTGGGTACAGTGGAGCAAGTAAAACATAAAGCTAGATATAAGAGAATCATCGATGAACCGTCGGTCGAAGAGCGTAGTTGGATAACTTCTCTCAGATCATCTCGATGCTTCCTGACACTGCAAGTATGTTTTCGATACTGTAGGTCATTGAGGTCGATTGGTGATTTTAGATCTGTGGACAATGTAGTGAGTCGACAAGGAAGGTCAAGGTCGCCTATCCTCTCTGTTGTATTTTATTTTTTCCAGAAGGGAGGGGTTGAGTTGAAAGAAAGAAGGAGGGAAGAGGAGAATGGTTGTTCGCTCGGATTAATTAGTATCTATTGTACCACTTTCGTCCATGTAATTTTAACTTACACATCAATGGCCCTGAATTATATATTTGTTACCTTAATGGCCCTTTGTCATAAATGTTGAGCTTTATCAATTTTGATCCTCTTTTAGAATATGTGATAAAAAAAGAGACAATCTACAAACCATAAAATTAGGACATTTATTTTCAGGTTATTTAATAAAAATTTCGGAGTTCTAAAATTACCCCCAACACAATCCCAGTCAAAAATTTTCAACCCAATCAAAAAAATAAAAGTGAAAGATGCAGCACAGGGATAGCGGCCGACTATGTTCGACTACGGTCGAATGGTGGCTCGACCTCAATCAAATACCAGTCGAAATTTTTGAACAGCTCTTCGACCCCAGTAAAAAAATTTTGACTGAGGTCAAGATTTTTTGGCTGCTAATCGAAAATTGATCGGAATGGCCAGGAGAGGCTGCAGTAGAAGTTTGACTTTTGACCTAGTCAAGCATAGATACTACCGAGATTGGGATCGGGACTGATGGTGGTGGCAGGGTGCTAACTTTAGATGATGGTGGTGGTAGAAATAATTTGGAGTGTGTTGAAGAAGAATGTATTTCAGGATTTATTAAGGAATATGATATTCAAGTAATTTTAGATATATGATATAGAAATGAGGGTTAGTTTTGAAAACATTTATAGGTGAATCTCTTTTCTCATCATGAGAGACTTAGTAGACCCTGAGGTGTAACTTCCCCTAAACTATAAAATATCTAATAGAAATAAGTTATTACAAAGCATATAGTTTGATAACTGTAGTCAAGAATGCGATTTCGAATTTTCAACTTACACAGTAGGCTACCAAGACATATGTAATTATTGCAGCAATGCGGTTTTTTTTTTCCCCACAAATTGTTTAATGCTTAACAAGAATAAGACATTTGTAAAGTACATAGTTTGATAATTATGCAAGAAAATAAGATTCCTACTCATAAAAGTAAATAATGCCTAATTATTTGCTTTGTCTACTATTGACTATTTTTTATTAAAAATTTGTGATAAAAGAATCTTGTTATAATAATTGCATAATTCAGGGACCATTGCTATGTTAGTTGAAAGTTCGGGAGTCAAAATGATATAATGAGTATAATTCAAGAGCTATTGCTATAATTAACTTCATTGTATCCAAGACATGTTATCTTATCAATGTTTGCACCATATTTTGAGGGGAAAAAAAATATAAATGCCACCTTTTTTTATCTATATATACATTACTAACTCTGTGTTGTATACAGGTGGGTACCTTTGTGCCATATCGACTACAAGTAAAAGATTTTAGCCTTATGCACTTATATATGTCCTTCTTATAGTCTGAAAAAATCCAAGAAGAATAATAGTAAAATTCATTATACTAATTAAAGAAGAAATTAATGAATACCTATTAAAAAAAATTAATAAATACCTATCTCTCATATATGAGTTTGTTTGGAGAAACAAGGTTTTATTTCTCATTCCTTGTCACTCTCGCACAGGGACTTGCAAATTATATATTTTTTTAAAAAAGACAATATCTATAATATGACAAATAATCATAAATTCCTCCCCTTATGAGCACATTATATTCCGTTTATGAGCTTAACAACAAAATTTTAAAAGAGAAAATCTCTTTTAAGAAGAAAAAAAGAATAAGGAAAAAAAAACTAATAAAGTATATAGAGTAATAAAAGAGAGATAATTTTTTTAAGGACAAAAAGAATTAGAGAAAAAAACTAATCTAATAGGATTAAAAAAAGTAGGACTAAAAAGAATTAAAAAGAGAATTTTTTTAAAGGAAAAAGTGATTTTTGAGAAAAAAAAAACACAACAAAGTGCATGGACTGTGACTTGATCCCCGAATGGAGAGGTGGAAAGTAAACTAAGCAACCAACATTGTCTAATAGGAGTTTTCAACTATTAAGGTACTAGCTTTTGATATAAACAGTTTTTTTTATTAAATATAGTTTTATTACAATAATGCCACCGCATGTGTACTTATACACTGTATTACATGACTTAAAAAGAAGACATTTTGTCCAAAAAATCGTACAAAAATAAATGCACTAAGCCAAGTCGTATTTTTGGAATTATTTTTCTAAAAGTCGTACTACATGTCATAATCCTTTTTTTTTTCTTTTGGGCGGTATATTTGTAAGTCATTAACATATGAGTATATGTAAGAAATGTCCCTTCTTTTAGATTAATTTTAAAAATAGCCATTTCTTAAACATCTATTTAATAAATGGCCGTTTTATAATTTTATTTTAATAAATGACTATTTTTCAGTTGATCTATTCTTAAAAAAATAAATTAATATATTTTAATCTATTACATATAAAAAACGATCATTTTCAAATAAGTTTCAAAATTCGGCTGTTGTTTAACAATGTTTGAAAAAACAGTTATTTTTCTAACAGTGATCCAAAATTTGGCCATTTGGCTTAAAGGCTTTAACATATTCATCAAGAAGACTAAAGGTACCTAGAATCTCTAAACTAAAAAAATTTAAGCACCTATTATGTCAACTAGAAAACTCTTAAATTCATTAGATAGAAAAACGACTGAGAAGTATATATATAAAAGAGAACAAAGTAGGAAAAAAGAGTGATGGGCAGAGAAAATATGAGCTTGAGGAGTGGGAAAAGAAGAGAAAAGATTAGATTAAGGGATAATTGAGAGGAAAAAAAAATAGGAGTGTAGAAAGTTATAACTTTTGAATTTTAATTAAGAGTGTGGTTTTAGAAATAGAGTGGGGAGAATAATTAGTCATTTTGTTATCCTTAGTATAAATTTCTCTCATCATTTCTTATTTTGTATTCAAGCGCCCTCAGATCATATTTGGTACACTGTATAAATACTCTATATTATATTAATTAAGCATAATATTGTATTTAGTTGTGCTTTTGTATTGTACTATTTAATATAATATGAAGAATATTTTCTAAGACAGAAAAAAGGTCTATATTACACTGTATTGTAATATAAAATTGTACAATACCGACTCTCCTAACTTTTTGTCCTTAACAACAAGGAGAGAGAGAGAGAGAGGGCAAAGATGGAGAAGAGAGAGAGAGAATGCACGTAAGAGAGAGAAAGAAAATAGAAGATTATACAAACAAAAAAAACTAACATATTAAAGAAATGGCACAAATGAAAAAATAAAACAACCTTTAGGTAAGACTTTAAAAACAATTGACATTTAGCTATAAAAATTTAAAACATGGACAACTACTTAAACCAATTTAAAAAATTGATTATCTATTATAATTTCTCAATTGCTTCTTACAAAATTCCTATCCTAAAGTGCAAAAAATTGAAAAATCCCCGAATAGGCTAAATTTTTTGAAAAATCCCAAATTGATTTAGAAAAATATAACTTTTAAATGTTTTTTTAGAAAAACAACACTTTAAATAAATATTTAGAAAAATACTCATTTTTTTTCAAAATTGGTACTTTTCAATGGTATTCAAGATAACCAATTAGGTTATTTGAGGTAACCAATCGAGTTACTTGAGGTAACTTATCTGGTTACTTCAGATAACTTGACTGGTAACCTCAAGTATCTTATCAATTAATAAAAAGTGATACTATTCTAAATACTTTTAAAAATAGTATTTTTCTAAATAAGTTTAGAATTTTTTCAAATAATTTCAATATATGGGATTTTTCATTGTTTTGAAAATTTATCATATAAAATCAAATTTCCTAAAAAACATTAGTCAATAAAAGTAAAGGGCCTTTTACATTGAAATAGAAAATGTAGCTTATTCTTTAAAAGCACGGCCTGTACAAAAAATGTTTCGAAACTAGACAAGTGGATTAAACCATTTTAAAAATACAGGAAAAAGAACCTTAAAAAAAAGAGCCACTAACGCATTTTTATTTTTGAAAACATTCATTTGTTTATTTAGCCATTTAATTTATATTTTTCAGATTCGTTTTTCACCAAAATTTGATAATTTTTTCTCCTAATTTAAATTCTATTTTAGTGAGCAATTATTTTTGGACTTTAACAACAATAAATTAATAATTACACTACTAAACATTTTTGAGTAATTTTTTGCACTGACATATATCGAAATTCTTTTTTTGAGTGCATAGATATCAAAATTCTTAATAAAATCAAGGGTCTTAAAGCAAAATGACCGAATTTTGAGTCCAATTTAAGTAAATATATATTTTTCAAATGTTATCGCAAAATGTCCGATACATATATTTATATACTAAGCATAAAAATTTAAATATTCAGTATACTAACTGAAATTAGTAGATAAGTATATCTACCAAGTATAAAAATATATATACTTTGATGTTTAGTTATAAAATTTTAAAAAAATAGACATCTACTTAATCAAATTTAAAATATTGGTTATCAATCTAAATTTCTCTAAAATCAATCAGTAATTTTTTTTTTCTGCAATAAAGAATACCAAATCTTTTTCTAATTTCTTAGATAACATAAGTAAAGTATCTTTATAAATTACTTAAGGTATTTTTTTATACGAAATGTCCGAAAATCCCTTCTAATTTACCAAATCGACATTATAAGTAATTTGTTACGATACCAAAACTAACCTCTTAAATTCCCTTCTCAGTTTTGACTACAAATAATACGGTATTATATTTACGGTGTCATTTTTTTTTTTCAAAGGAAAAAAAACCCCTCATACCATTAGTAAGATAGTATATACTTACAATAAAATCCCCAGCTCCTATTCACATATTCCGTATACTATTTGATAGCATAGTAAGATACCTAAAAGTGTATGTGTGTTTTTTTAATATATAATTTTATGTATATATATATGTATATCAATTTACTTGGGAATTAAGGTATGATGTTAGGACACCTATAATAACCTTTCTCACTTTTTTTTCCTTTCTATTTTACCTAGATACCATATGTATCTATCTTTATAAAATATATATGGTATCTACAAAAGGATACTTATAATATCTATACTGAGGATATATGTAATATAGTACGATACCCATGCTAAACTTTTTTTTTTCTTTAATTCACATAGAGACCTAGGTAATATGGTTGGATATAAGTCAACTTCCTCCCCTTCCCCCCCTCCCCCCCTCCTAATTTACTTGGATACCATAGGTATCATATTTTTCATAATATTTAAGTGTGATTAGAAAAATTTACCAAAAAGTTTTAATGAAAAACAAAGAATTAAAAAGGAAACCAGAAAAAAAAGAGTAACAAAATTTAAAAAGAAAAAAAGAAGAAAAGTTTTAAGTCAAGCCCGACACGATAGCAATCTGATGTAACTTGAAAAAGTATACATCATATACCTTTTTGCCGAAAAACAAATAAATAAGAAACAAAAACTTTATCTCTTTGGTACAGTACTTTGCATATTAAAGAGTTGTATTTATACTCTACAAACAGTATAAAACTAAAGTTTCAAAAAAAACCTTGACCTTATTTTTTTTAAAAAAATAATAATAATTGAAATGTCATACTAAGCCTAATTTCCTCAAAAACAAAAGAGTAAGCCTTCATTTTTTTCCCCGATAAGAAAAGAATTTAAAGAAGTCAGTTTTTATGGGTATTTTCTTTCTTTCTTAGCTTTTTTTATTTATGTTAATTTTTTTTCCTAGACCTAGATAAATATGGTATTATATATATATGTTAAGGGATTGAAATTAAATATAGCAGGAGATATAACTCTTAAAACAAATCAAATTAAAGCCTAAACATAAAATTAAATATCTTAGTACAAGTTCTATAATTATGGGATCTTTATTGCTGCATGGGCCTTATGCAATTACCTTTTTCGCCTATCCCTTTAGCTAGTCCTGTAGTTTGAGCCACTTATAAGAAGGATAATGCTTGAGGTACCAACTTTTGTATCAAATTTTTCATACCATCACATGTGGCATGTGATTTGTCACCACTCAATTGGTGATAATGTTTAATCTATTTGTGGTAAGTTTTAACACACCAATTAGTTGGTGACAAGTTACATGCCACATGTGTTAGTACAAAAAATTTGGTACAAAAATTGGGATGTGTAGTGTTATCCCCTATAAGAATCTTCAGACCCATTTGCTAAAAATGCATGTTTAATGAATTTTTTCCTTTATGTTTTGGAATGTCACTTTAGAATTTCTGGAGAAGAAAGAAGAATAACAAAATTTTCCAAGAAAACAAAAGGTGATCTAGAAAGATTCCAAGAGTTGTCTTATTTTATTTCGCCATTGTAGCTATTAGAATCATTACAGTTCAATCATCGAGCGAACCTAATTCCTGGTCTTCTTAGGAGCTCCTTTGTTAATGGTTTTTTATGTTCAAAATTTCAGGCTTAAGGAAGAAAATGCTAGTAAAGGTAAGGAATCGGTTACCATTTTGACATAATAAATGCCTCTCACCCATTATCCTTGGATATAGCCTTTGGATCATTCAAAATAACCTTGGAAGATTCAACGACTCTTGAGCTATGAGGACTCAATCCCTAATTTTGAAAGGAGGGATTAAATAATTACCCTAATTTTTTACTTGTATTTCTCATACAATATGGGTTCTATATCTAGTCTTTATTTTTTTTTTAGTTTCATCTTTTAATCTAAATACCTACCAAATAATCATTATTCCTATCATCATTTTTTAGTCTTGAAACCATAGAATGTTCTACCCACAATTTTTGTGCTATCAAATTTTATCTCTAATAAAACTCACTAACCAAAACATTATTTATCTAATCCAAACATTATATCTCTATCTGTCTATTACCTACTATGATTTACTCCTCCCTCCCTCTCTCTCTCTCTCTCTCTCTCACACACACACATAATTATTGCTATTCACTCATTTTGACTTATTCACATGCTATCAAATTCCATTTCTAATAA
>JXTC01000210.1:396464-440395 GCA_002914845.1 Trema orientale
TTATTCCTCTCTATATCACCCACTATGATTAACTCCTCCCAAATCTTCTCTCTTTCTCTTTAATAAAACTCTATAGCCCAACTTATTCCTCTTTCTATCATCCACTATGATTCACCCATTCTTCCCAATCCACTCTATCTTATACATTAATCATAGTTAATATTATCATCTTTTAATCTTGGAACCATAGAATATTTTATTTATATTTGTGTGCTATTAAATTTATTTCCAAGAAAACTCCCTAAAATAAACATTATTCATCTATCTCTATTACCCACTACGATTAACTCCCCCCTCTCTCTCTCTCTCTCTCTCAGACACACACACTAAAAATCGTCATTAGTTCTATTATCAACTTTTGGTCTTGAAACCTTTGGAAGTTTTATTCATATTTGTGCGTTGTCAAATTCTCTCCAATAAGACTTTAACCCAATATATATATCCCTCTATCTCTCTATCATCCATTATGATTAACTTCTCTCTCTTCTATCTGTCTATTACCTACTATGATTTACTCCTCACTCTCTATCTCTCTTGAATAATCATCGCTACTTACTCATTTTCACTGATTTACGTGCTACTAAATTCTATTTTCAATTAAAACTCTCCAACTAAATTATTATTCCTCTACTTTTTTATCACCTACTATGATTCCCTCTCTGCCTCCCTCACTCTCCCTCTCTCTCTCTTGCAAATATTATCTCTCTCTCTCTCTCTCTCTCTCTCACTCTCACAATTAAAACTTTTTAACCCAAACATTATTCATGTATCTCTCTATCATCCACTATGATTAACTCCTCCCAAGTCTACTCTTTCTCTTTAATAAAACACTTCAACCTAATATTTCTCTATCTACCTATTACCTACTATGATTAACTCATTCTCTGAATCTACCTCTCTCATATACTAATAATAGTTAATTCTATTATCATCTTTTAATCTTAGAACCTTAGAATGTTTTACTTACATTTGCATGCTATTAAATTCATCTCTAATAAAACTATTTTTGATGCGTATTTCAGGTGAGCAGTCATCGAGAGGAGAATTCTAGCTTTTCAAGTAAAACCGAGGCTAAACAAGGCAATTTAGATCATTTGCGAGCAGAGAGGGTCAAACAATATCTTAGCAGCTATATATAGTAGCGCCAGAATAGGAGGAACTCAGCAGAATTGGGCGCTGCGGTGCCAGTTTGGCGCCGCAGTGCCAAAAGTTCCAAAGAACTTGCGTTGCGGTGCCAGGAAGTGGTGTCGCGTGGTGCTGCAGCGCCATTCTACGGTGCCGCAGCGCCGTGGCATCAATGCCATTGCGCCGCAGCACCACTTGCAGTGACATTAATCCTATGGCGCCGCAACGCCAAACTCATAGCACCGCGGCGCCGGCCCCTGGATAATGTGGCGCTGTAGCGCCACCTCTTTGGTCGTCTTGGCGCTGCAGCACCAGATTTGGCGCCATAGCGCCATAAAGCACAGACATATTGCAGAATTCCTAGATTGTGGCCAGTTTTGCCTCTGCTATTTAACCTCTTTTCTATTATCAGACGACTATCATAGGGGAAACCCTTGCAACAAAAGTGAGAGAGAGTCTGAGAGAACTCCTAGAGGAGAAAACACCAAGGAGCCGTAGGAATCAAGAGGAGACGAGAAGATTGAGCTTCAAAGAGTTTTTCTTTCTCTTCCTCTATTTTATCTTTCCATTTTCCTGCTATGAACATGTATAAGATTTATCACCTCTGTTGTATTTCTCTTTGCATAACTATAAACTAAACTCTCTCGCTAGGGATGTAATCAAACCTTTAATGTAATTCATTTATGTTGTTTTCCTCATTTGTTCTTGATATCCATTAATGAGTTTATTGTTCTATCTTATGCTTTATACTTCTGTTCATTTGGCCATTGAACCGATTGTTGTGTGAAATCTATATGAACTTGGGAAGGAGAATATAGGTTTGGACATAGGTAGAACAACATAAGATTACCTAGTTTAGGGTGAGTTTGTATAGGATAGGAATATACCTATGTGACTTGTGCAACCTTCTGTAGGAATTACCAAGCTTAATGAGTTTAGTCAATTTATGTTAAGAGTAACATATTATCTTGTTTAGACATTTTCACTTGTATCTTGGGAAAGAATTTGTGAATATCATTGAGTTCTCGGTTGTTAATTCTAAATAGATAGTTGAACTATGAGGAAAACTAGTAGCCAGAGGAGTTAGAGGGTAGATTCCATCCCTAGGTTCCTTATTAATGCTTTAAGAACTATTTTGGTTGCTTAGTTTGCAATTTCCTTTCTTTCCTTGTACTTTGTTATTTACATTTCAATTCTTGCACAAAACCATCGAATATTGTTGTTTGGATAAATTAGAAACTAATTTCGGTTAGTAGTTAGCAATTGTAAATCGAGTACTCCTCGTGGGATTCAACACTCTCTTACTCTATACTACTTGTTGCGACCTGTATACTTGCGGTGTTTGTGTGTTAAAAATAGCCCAACATCTCTGATGAGAAAATAATTCTTATACCTCTCTTTCTTTCTCATTTGCTCTCTACCCTTTGTCTCTTTCACTCGCTCTTTCTTGTTCCCCTTCAAAATCTCTCCCTTGTTTTTCTATACAAGCATGTGCGTGAAAGATATTTTTTCATGAAAAGGGTAGGACTATGTGTGTGTCGAGATTGTTCACACACATTTGACATGAGTGTGTCGAGCTCAAAGCTAAAATTAGTTTGTTGTAACATCCAACCACTCAGACACAATTAAACCATAATAAAACTGGACTGTGCATAGCCCTTTAATACAATAAATAAAAAGAAGTACAGAACATAAGATAAACGAGGAAGTTGATTTTTGTGTCGATAAATGTTTCTAAGACTGGCCGTATGTACCTGTTGATCAAACTCACATCGAAATCGAAATACCACCTAGAAGAAAGAAAGATGAAGTTAATTTACTTTTGATATTTTTTTTAATCTATATCCACAAATAGAGAGATGAGCGAGAAAAAATATATCACCAAAGAGATGAGTAGTGGTAAGCTCATACAACTCACTAAGAAAATATATCCATGAACTTTTACCTTGGAACTTGCAAAATTAAAACCTTTGTGCATTTTGGTTTAGTGTTACATGCAGAAAGTTCTAACTAAGAGATGAGAGAGAGGAAATACATTATTATACACTAGAAAAGAAAAGGAGAACGTATATACGATTAGGCTGATAGAATATTCATACAAAACAAGGGATATTACATAGACTCATTTAACAGGAATGTAGTTCCGAGAATGCTGACAAATCATAATAATTATTTTGTTACACATCAATTCACAGTTACATTTTTTAAAAAAATTACTAGATTGCTGGATACCAATTAGACTACCAAAAGACATACTCTAAGCTTAGAGAAATAAAATAATTCTTGTCACCATAGAATAATGTCTCAAAATCATTTTGGACCATTAAAACAAGGTTATTAACGATCCTATGAATAAAGGACTCTTGCCGCCAAATTGTTAAAAACACCTCAACGAGAATAGAAATGGACCAATGCAAAAGCATCTCAATAGATAATTAATTAAAATTAACACCCGAATCAGAGGTGTCCTTGGCGTATTATAACAACCACCAAGCAAAGGCATTTTTCTCCTAAATTCTGCTATGTTAAGAAACTTCATGTAATAACAAATTTGACACTTTCAGTAACCAAAATCAAGAAACAATGGAACCTTGTCAAGGTCTTAGAAATATCGCAACTACAATTCTAATTGTTCTAACATTGTGAACTATTATGCAAGAAAAATAATTATTATGCTTAATTTGTCAGCATTCTCAGAATTTAGTGTAACTGATATAAAACAAATTATGAGGTTCTGCAAAATGTGCAAACTGAAGACACATAGATGATTTAGTTATAGGGTAATTATTCCATACTTACTTGTTTTATAGTTGATCATGTATTATTGAGTTTCCTTTCTGTAGCAAATATTGCAGTCACTGTTATATCAAATATTTGAAGCCTTCTATCAACTGGTTTACTTTCTTATTAATGACTGAAATCCAAACTATCAATTTTTCTGTAAGCCTGACTCTCTTTTCAAAAGCAAGAGCCTTTGCAGATCCATTGCTTTGCAACTGATACTTTAGCCATGTTCATGGCATCGTATCCAAAAGCTGAACCTTTTGCAAGCATATTTTCAATGGTATCTTAGGCTTGACTAACATATGCTCTTCCATTGCTACATTGGCTAGTCTTGTCCTGCTAAAACATAAAAATCACTAGAGCCCCACAAACTCAAAAATTTCATTTAACCAAAAACTAATGATGTCACTAAAGAATATAAAGTTCCATAAAAATTCATAACAGGATTCAGAACATTGCTAGAAGAGTGCCTATTCTAATTTCTTTAAGAGAAAATATTGAAATCTAAGATATTTAGCATTGTATTTCATTACCTCAACATTTGGCTAGACGTTCAAGAGCAAATACAAACAACATTTTCCACCATCCCTGCACATAAAATGCTAAACTTCTCTCATTTTATGTTTATAAAATAAAATAAATAGAGATAATAACCAAACAAAACATATAGACATAATTATCAAAAAATTATTTTAATGAAATTAAGCGAAAAATAGCCTAGTAAATTTGGTATTATGGTATTCAAAGTCAAAGCCCCATCTTAAAACCACCTTACCTATCTCAATCCCTCAAAAGACAAATTTTCCCGAAAGAAAATGAGTAAGGCCTATTAATTTGTCCAAAAGTAGAAAAAGTATATGATAAGCCTCCTATCCGATTTACTTATGTGAAGCGTAAGAAGAATTAAGGGAACATGGGTAGGAGAGTCTTTTAATTATATCAATAAAAAAACAGCCCAGATTACATCCTTTTCCTAATTACTTATTGCAATTGTTGTGAACTCTATAATCTCTACCAAATTGGTATCAGAGCAGCACCAATCCTGGAGATGGCTGGCAAAACCTGGGAGAGCAGAGTCGAATTGGTAGAAGATGAGCTTAAGAAGCTCCGGCTCGAGGTGGATGGCAACACCCAGCAATTGTCGACCATTGAGAAGCATCTCGAATCTATTCTCATGTTCTTCACCCAACACCCACAGAAACCCGTCGCGATGGGCGGTGATACTCCGTAACCATACCAACACGGTGAGTAGACCCTTTCACTGATGGGAGCGGTAGGCGAATCTTCGAATTTGGGTCACTGACTCGAAGCTCGACTCTAGTGATTGGAGCTTCCACTATTCGACGGGACAAATCCTGATGGATGGGTGTGCCAAGTCGAGAGTGGGAAGACAGCAGGCGGACGATGATGAGCTAGAGAGAGCTGAAGCACCAGATCTTACAGTGCTTTTGTCCATTACAGCAAGGGTCACTAGTGGAGCGGTTCCTTGCGCTACAACAAGAAAGGATGGTCCAGGATTATCGCACCCAATTTGAGATTCGTGCTTCTCCACTGGAAGGCGTTCCGGATTTGGTCCTGATTGAGCAATTCATGATCGACTTAAAGACGGAGATAAAAGCTGAGTTACGAATAGCAGATCTACCAAACCTCCCAGCGCTGATGGATTATGCTCAGAAAATTGAAGCCAAGAATCTACTGCTCCAGCAATCAAAGGCCGGTGGTGTCTATATGGGGCGATCATACAATTCGTCGACTTTCGGGTATCCACGGACTACTTCCACTATAGTGTTGTCACTATGCTCATCTCCAGCCACGTCTCCATGAACTACTATGACTCCGCAGCGCAACCCAGCACCCAAACTGAGTTCAGGTACACCCCCCAATAATTTCAGGCATTTGACAGTAGCAAAAATTCAAGTAAAAAAAGGTAAGGGACTATGTTTTAAGTGTGATAATAAGTATACCCCTGGTCATATGTGCAAAAGTAAAGAGCTGTATGTGTTGGTTATTAACGATGAGGAGGATTGGGAGAATGAGGGCACGACCAGCCTTGAGGAAGAGAACTCCCAACTCTTGGCAGAAATAGAGACCGACAAGGTCGAGATTTCTCTGAATTCCGTGGTAGGTCTTACTACACCCCGCACCATGAAGTTGCGGGGTGTTATTCATGAACAAGAAGTCGTGGTTCTTATTGATTATGCTACCACACACAATTTCATTGCCAAGGAATTAGTGGCCAAATTAAATTTACCCTTAGAGACCACCACCGGGTAAAGAGTTGTTCTCGGCACTGGGGAAGCCGTTCGCAGTGAAGATGGTGCAGCGGAAGGTTTGTTTCGAAATTGAAATGAAAATGAATATTCAAAACAGTAAATGAAACTGAATGTTTAAGAAGAATAACTCTGATTGATTAAAAAAACTTAAGAACCTTACAATAATCCTTTTAAATAGTGCTGGTAATGCGTGAATTAAGGAAAAACTGAAACGGGAAACTAAAAATAGGAAACAAAAGTATTGGAAACTAGGAAATCAATCTAGGAAAGTAGAAAAATAAAGTAAATAAACTAAAATGGGAGACTAATGAACGTGTGCTGCATCAGAAGAGGTATGTAAGCACGTGGTGTTGACTTTGGGTGATGTGGAGATCGTTGAAGTTTTTCTCCTATTTGAACTGGGCAATTACAGTGTCATTTTGGGCATGCAATGGCTTAGCGTCCTTGGCAGGATGCGTGTGAATTGGAAAACACTGATGATGAAATTTCAAGTGGGATCAACACAGGTAACACTACAGGGAGATCCTGGACTCTGTAAAACTCAAGTGTCGTTGAAGGCCATGTTGCAGGCAATTAAACACGAGGGGCAGGGGTTGATGTTGGAATTAGGTTATATGGGGTTGGAGTAGGAGAAGTCATGAGAGGCTATTCCAGAATCTGTCCAGCAACTAATTCTACTCATACTTCACTATTTGCCGTTCCGGAAGGCCTACCACCAAGTCGTGGGAGGGAACACTCAATTGTGTTATGAGAAGGTGATTCTCCAGTAAGTGTACGGCCATACTGCTACCTTCAAGTTCAAAAAGACGAGATAGAAAGGTTGGTTAAGGAGGTGCTAGCAGCCAGAGTGATTCAATCTAGCCACAGCCAGTTTTCTAGTCCCATCCTCCTGGTCAAGAAAAAAGATGGCAGCTAGCGTTTTTACGTTGACTACCGCGGCTTAAACAATGAGATGGTTCTGAACAAGTTTCCCATCCCGGTCATTGACGAGCTATTGGACGAATTGAGGGGAGCTACCGTGTTTACGAAATTGGACCTCAAGTCCGGATACCATCATATTAGAATGACAGAGGAAGACGTCCCAAAGATGGCTTTTCGGACTCATGATGGCCATTACGAATTCTCGGTAATGCCATTTGGTTTAACTAATGCACTGGCTACTTTCCAAGCACTAATGAATGACATCTCCCGGCCCTACCTTCAGAAGTTTGTGTTGGTGTTCTTTGACGATATTCTCATTTACAGCCCTTGTTTAGACTCTCACCTACAACACTTGCAAACCTTCTTTTCCATTTTGGGGGAGTAGCAGCTCTTTGTCAATAAGAAGAAGTGCCTATTTGCTCAGGCCAAGCTCGAATACTTAGGACATATAGTCTATAATGTTCGGGTCCATATGGATCCTTCCAAGGGGCAAACTATGTTAGCATGGCCGGTCCCAACATCACTCAAAGAGCTACGAGGATTTTTGGGCTTGATAGGATACTACCGAAAATTTGTGGCCAGATATGTGACCATAGCTAGCCCACTGACTGAACAACTCAAGAAAAATAACTTTGTGTGGAATGAAGTAGCCCAAATAGCCTTCGACCAGCTGAAGACCACGATGACACAAGTTCCCGTCTTGGCTTTATCGAATTTTTCCAGCCCCTTTATACTCGAGACCGACACATCCAGTTTTGGCGTGGGGCAGTGTTGATGCAAGACCAATACCCGATAGCATACTTTAGTCAAACATTGTCCCGTAGAGCTCGTGCAAAGCCTGTTTATGAGAGAGAATTGATGGCTATAGTATTGGCGGTCCAGAAATGGCGACCTTACCTATTAAGACGGAAATTTACTGTGCGAACAGACCAAAGGAGGCTCAAATTCCTCCTGGAACAGCGGCTAGTTAGTCTGGAACACCAGTCCTGGTTGACTAAATTGTTGGGCTACGACTTCGATATTCAATACAGGCTGGGTTTAGAGAATCAAGCGGCTGATGCGCTATCCCGTTTACCATATTCCCCAGAGTTAGTGGCCATGACAGTGGCGCAGGAGTGGGATTGGGACGAGATCACCAAGCACAATGAACAAGATCCTTTTTCGATAGAAATACAGAGGAAAATCCATGAACAAAATGCACCATATGCTGGTTTTGCACTTGCACATGGTACTTTGCTGTTTAAAGGCTGACGCGTATTATCAAAACAGTCCTCACTCATCCCAAACCTCTTACGGGAATACCACGGCTCGCCTATAGAAGGATATTCGAGTGTATTACAGACACTGGCCAGTGAGTTATTTTGGGTAGGAATGCGGAAAGATGTGGAGAAGTATATCCAAAGTTGTGAGATATGCCAACACCGTAAGTACTTAGCCATGTCACCAGCTGGCTTGCTGCAACCGTTACCCCTACCAGCAAGAATATGGGATGATATTACTACGGACTTCATCGAAGGTTTACCCCATTCTGGGGGAATGGACACAATACTAGTGGTGGTGGATAGGCTCAATAAGTATGCACATTTCCTACCTCTTAAGCATCCTTTCACAGCTCAGGGAGTAGCGGCAGTGTTTATCAAGAAAATTGTGCGGCTTCATGGGATGCCCCGTACCATTATCTTAGACCGAGACAAAGTTTTCATTAGCAAGTTTTGGCAAGAAATGTTCAAGTTGCAGGGCACCTCTTTGAAGTAGAGTACAGCCCATCACCCCCCAAAACTGACGGTTAATCGGAAGTGGTCAACAGGTGCTTGGAAACTTATCTCAGGTACTTCACCTCCTCAAAGCCCAAACAATGGTCCGCCTGGATTTAATGGGGAGAATACTGGTATAACATTTCCCATCACACCAGCTTAGGCAATACACCTTTTTATGCAGTCTATGGTCGTGACCCGCCTCCTTTGCTTCCGTTCGAGGCTGGCTCTACTAAGGTGGATGCAGTAGAGCAAGTTTTGCTGAGTAGGGACGAGATGCTTGATGAACTGAAAATGTAGTTATTATAAGCACAACAAAAGATGAAGCACCGAGCGGATGCAACACACCGCGATATCAAGTTCGAAGTGGGAGATTTACTATATCTAAAATTACGTCCCCACCGGCAGAAGTCCCTCGCTTAAGAAAAGAATGAGAAGCTGGCAGCGAGGTACTATGGACCGTACACGATGGTAGGGCAGTTGGGAGCTGTAACTTATCACTTGGAGCTCCCTCCTACTACCCATTTGCACCTCGTCTTTCATATGTCACAGCTGAAGTGAGCCATTGGTGCCAACAACTCGTCGTGGGAAATCCCACCACAGCTTATTAAGGAACTCGAGCTCACGGTGGAACCTTGGTCTCGGCTATTCGCACAAGCCCCATAGGTCAACTAGAGGTTTTAATCAATTGGAAGGATTTTCCTACTTCGGAACGTACTTGGGAGTCATTTGATAAAATCTAGCAACAGTTTCCTATCTTCCACCTTGAGGACAAGGTGCTTTTGTTGGGAGGGGAGTAATGATAAGCCTCCTAGCCATTTTACTTATGTTAGACGTAAGAAGAATTAAGGGAACAAGGGTAGGAGAGTCTTTTACTTATAGAAAGTTTTAGGCAAAAGAATTAGTGGCTGGTTTTATTAGAATTGGTTGGGAGGTTAGCGAGCTAAAAGGTGGGGATCAGAGGAGATATAAGGAGAATAGTGAGAGAGAAAGAGGGGGCATGGAACTTTTTAGGTTGTAAATAGAGCTCGGCTCTTGGAGAGGACATGCCTCTCGAAAGCCTGGTGTCATTTCCTTTTAATTCTATCAGTAACAAAGCAGCCCAAATCACATTTCCTCTTCCTAATTACTTATTGCAATTGTTGCGAACTCCATAATCTCTACCGGCATACAAAAGAAAATAAAGAAATATATAAAAATAAGTAAAAAAGAACTAAATCTTGAAAAGCAACGTAAGCAAAAGTCAGCAAATTATTTTGAATTAATTTTTGTTTCTTGATAGCATAACAACTCAACAAAATATCCAAATTGTAATGTCACTTCCTAGAACCTGCCAATTTACTTCACCACACATTTAAAAAATGAGTCGAAATCTTTCTAGCCCAAAACAAAAAATAGAGTGCAAGTTTCATATTTGTAATTTGCAGAAGACATCTTTTTCTTCTTAGACGTAGATGGAGATGTCAAAGAATGTGGGTAGACAAAAATATTGGTCAGTCACATTTTTTGACAATAAAATATAAGAACATGTTTTTTGCTCCTATCATCCAAGCCCAATTTTGTTGACAATGGACAACCATTGTAGGCTACCAACCATGTGAAGAGGAAAGATTTTACCCTATAAATAGACCCTTTCACAACTCTATTTTTCATCCCAACAAAAGAAAGAAAAATCTCAACAGAGAAATAAAGAAAGAGCTTCAGTTAAGAAGTTCTTGAGAGAATTTTTTGTGAGAAAAATTCTTTGGTGTAATTGGAGTCAGGGTTGTGAGTTATGAGTGTTTATAAACATTGTATAAATTTTTCTCCCAATAGTGAAAGATTTGCAGTAGTCCTATGGACGTAGTCAAATTGATCAACCACGTAAATTGTGTCTTCTTATTTTGCTTTACTTATTGCTTTCGCAATTTTGCGTGTATACTTGGGAAGTTATTTCCTTAACAATAAGAATTAGGAATTCAGGTTGAGCATTATTCATACATATGATACTATTCATGTATACAATACTATACACGTATATGTCACTATTCATGCATACTACACTGTTCACTTATACGAGAAGTCAACAGTAAGAAGTAATAGCTGGAGAAGATGAATCAGGACCCAGTATCAGCAAATTTGACGGCTCAGATTTCTCATTTTGGAGATTGCAGATTAGAGATTATCTGTATAGCAAGAAATTGCATCAGCCTCTATCAGGGGTGAAACCAGAGAATGGAGGACAACGAGTGGAAAGTCTTTGATCGACAGGTGTTAGGCATAAGCGGAATAACGCTAATGAGGAACGTTGCTCACAATGTGGTGTAGGCGAAGACCACAGTGGAGATGATGAGCATCTTGTCAGATATATATGATAAACTATCGGCAAACAATAAAGTTCATTTGATGAAGAAGTTGTTTAATTTAAAGATAAGAGAAAGTGCTTCAGTAACAGTCTACATCAATGAATTCAACACGATCGTCTCACAATTGATGTCTGTTGAAATCAATTTTGATGATGAGATTCGTGCTCTCATTCTTTTAGTGTCTTCACCGAATAGTTGGGAGCCTATGGGAGCGGCAATTAGCAATTCTATTAGCAAAGGGAAGTTGCAGTTCAATGATATCAGGGTTTGAGTTCTCGCCAAGGAAGTGTGAAGAATAGATTCCGGTGAAGGAACACTATCGAGTTTTGCCCTAAATCTCGAGAATAGAGGCAGAAATAACGAGAAGAATTCAAACTGAGGTCGCGGTAGGTCTAAATCAAGGAGTGGTAGAGACAAGTCCAGACCAAGAAGAAAACTGGAGTGCTAGAATTGTGGCAAGACTGGCCACTTAAAGAAGAACTGTAGAGCGCTATACTTGGCATGGTACGAGGTGGTTTTGGACTGTGCCAAGCATAACACGAGGTGTTGGGCCGTGCCGGACTCTAATTTTTGGCACTATGGGCTAGTAAGGCATGACACACCCTTGGGCACGAGCACGACACGACCCAAAAGGCACGAAAAGTTGCTTATAAATTTGTTCTTTATTTAAAAGATATGTTTGCATTAGTGACTTTTAATTGAATATTTTCTTTCCAATTTGTAACGCCCCCTAGTTTAACCAAATTATCATATACAGCCAAACTAGGAAGTATTATTCTTTCTTAAACATTATCTTTAGTTTTATAAAAAGGTGGGCAAATTTGAACTTTCTAAAACCTTTAAACAAAAGTAACTGCATGGCATTCCTCGTTAAAGTGTTTTTACAAAAATGTACAATCAAAAGAGGTTTTTACCAGTCTATTTTGCCATCAGCAGTAGTATTTACATTACACCAAAATATTTGGAAATAAAAATGTCGCCCATAGGTCAAGCTCGTCCACATCTATATGATCATGGCAACAGAAAGCCAGTCAGGCAACCAGCTAGTCAACACCAAAATGTGCCTCCTCATCTGCATCACAAGACTAAAATGAGCTAAAGCTCAGTAAGTAAAAACTATGCATGCTTATGTATGCTTTAAAATCCCATAAAGTTCCCATTGTACCCTTTTCTTTCTTAAACATTTGAGTCCATGTATTTT
The DNA here is from genome assembly GCA_002914845.1 of Trema orientale. NCBI lineage: Eukaryota > Viridiplantae > Streptophyta > Magnoliopsida > Rosales > Cannabaceae > Trema > Trema orientale. Next base: position 408,868 of record JXTC01000210.1, read on the forward strand.
TCTTAAAAATTATTCATAGTTGGGCCCCTTAGCACACTGCTAGTCCCGTAAGTCGATAGGCCGTGATAACATTGGGCGGAAACTCTGGCCAAGAGTAAAAATAAGGTGCGACCGTCGTGTGAGGTTTTTGAAAACTCCTTCCCTCATCAAAGGGGCATCCCACACCGCGCTAATATTGTCCCGCTTCAACGAGACACATCATAAGATCCGCAAGTCCTACTTCAACGGGAGAGTCTGCAACAGACTTAGCTACCCAGCTCCGACATACTAGCAATTGTACTTAAAATTTATTTTATAAAATTGGTACAATGTTCAAGAATAAGTAAGTTTCACATAATGACATCTTCCATGTAGTTCTTGTGATGCATTGTAAGTCTTTACTTACCTGGTGTCCTGAATAGAAATTGATAGTGGAAAGGGTCAATATCCCCTAGAGATTGGTGTGCCATTCACATGTTATAATTTACTGTTATTCTAGATGCACATTTTGTCAAAAGAATGCATTAAGATACTTGAACAAGACCGAAATCAGAACTTTCACTAATTTAAGAAACTTGATCTTAAAATGACTCAGAAGTGTATAAATCACTCAAGGTACTTGATAGTCAGTAACTAGCATTGAAAAACTGTTCAAAAGTGTTAAAATATGAATACTAGTTCATTAGCACAAAAATGACCCAAAATAGCACATAATCTTATAAAACTAGTCCAATTGCCTCTAAATGGTGCCATTTCAATTTAAAAATATTTGGACAGCACCTCCCTTAATTCTAGGACATTCTCACATGATTAAAATCATAGTTTTAAACCTGCAATAACAATTAACAATCCAATTCCCACATATACACATCAAAGAGGATCACTTAGAACAATCTAAGTGCACTTGAACTCTTTTTCGGTTTAAACAAGTCTAAAACTACTTTTACACTTGTATCTCAATAGAACCAGCCACCAAATGAGTGTAATAAATAATAAGATTAATAAAATATACACTCCAAGCTTAAGAAATCAGGTTACAAACATAGAAAACTTAATTTACTACACATGAAAATACTTAACTCCATAAATAGAAAACTTTGGGACTTTAGGTCTAACTTTAATCCTCCACTTAAATTTTATATTTCCAGCGGTATATAAGGGTTCCTAGGACCATTATTTTTCAAATAATAGCTTAGGTTTAAGAGCCGAAATAACAGAAATTAACTATAATTTTGAAATCCTACATAAAGCTCACCTTGATTAGTTTGAGCTTTTGTTGAAGCTCTTGCCTTCTATCTCCATCAAACTGATTCCCAAGGCTTAGAATCTGATTTTAGGACTCAAGAGAACCTAGAGGAGCCATTAAGTGAGAGCAAGAAGAACTAGTAGAATTACCTTGACTAGTTTTGATCTATCTTGCTTTCTAGAGTTCCAATTTGAGTTCTACCACTTGGAAACTCTTAGAAACGGTTCAGGAAAGTTGAGAGAAGTGTAGAAAGGTACTGGAGAGGCTCAGGTCGTGGCTAGAGAGAAAGAGAATGAAAATGACCAGATTTGGTCTAAAAGTGATACTTAATGACTAAGAAATGACATAACTTAAATTCTAAGGGGTATTTTAGGTATTTTACTCATTGCTTTCCATGTGTCCAGCTCTAAAATATCCTTAACAGAGTCACCACGTTGCTGGTCACTCCTATACACCCAAGTGTAGACCAAAATGGTAAAACCTAGCTTAGGAAGTGAAATCTAATCATACTTTGACTTATGATCCTATATGGCCAATCTTATTGTAATTTTGTGGAACCTAGCCCCATAACCAATCATTAACTTAAAAATAAGTCAATTACACTCCAATTATCATTGCAAACATAGTATTAGTACTCAATTATTAGAATGCACAAAAACGACATTACGCGATTAAGCTTAATCTAAACTAGCTTAGTGCAACTAAATACGAATTAGTGTCCTTAATGCCACCTCGTGCTTACCTGGAGCCGATAAATAAAATGCTATAAATGAGTCCTAGACATTGAATTAAGCCTATTTGACGTGTTAAATACACAGTAAATTCGGCTCCGAAGTGCGTGAAAATTGTATTTTACTGAAAAACTACTACTTGACCAAATTATCAACAAACATGATCTTAATGCATGTGTACATAGTATTACTTTCATAATTATATTCTTTGTTCCTTTCACACATCAAGCTCTCTCTCTGAGGGTACTGAGCCTTTACACTGTATCGGGACACTTCGACAAGCATTAGTGTAATAACATGTATGTAAATGCACATAATATTATAAATAAATATGTTACTATGAAAGTGGTATTAATGACTTCTAGATGCCTAATATGCAATTGGAACATGTTTATTATTGGATTAGTATGCATGTGAGAATCTTGGGCACCACACAATTAATTATGGGTATATTCATATTTTTGTTATTGTTTTAAATTAAAATATAAAATTTTAATTGAATAATTTTTAAAAAATTTCATAAAATATTGACTGCCACAACAATTTAATGGGTGGACCAAAGTTGGACACAAAGATATGCTAGTACAGTGAGCTCACTAAGAGTCTGGCACAAGCACGAGCACGACATGACACGAGTACAAGTACGACACAAGCACGAGTATGATACGAGCACGGCACGAGATGTGTATTTACTTGTGGGCCATGCCGGATCTAGAGTTTTGAAATTTGGGCCAGTAAAAATACGACATGATATTTTATTGGACCGTGCTAAGCATGACACGAAGTATGAGCAGGCCTATAAATCACACCAGCACGGCCCATTTAACATCTCTAGTATCTTTGGCAAGCATAAAAGAATAAGCTTTTCAAAAGGCGGAAGAGAACTGCGTGCAACAAAGTTGGATCTGGTTCATACAAACATGTGGGGACCATCTCCTGTGACATCCCTTGGTGGCTCAAGATACTAAGTCACTTTTATTGATGACTTGAGCAGAAAAGTATGGGTTTATTTTATGAAAAATAACTCTGATGTCTACAATACCTTTAAGAAGTGGAGAGCCATAGTTAAAAATGAGACCATTTGAAGGTAAAGTGTTTGCAGTCTGATAATGAAGCAGAATATAAAGATGATGAATTCGAGAGATATTGTGCACTCAATAGGATCAAGATGGAGAAAATCATTCCAGGAAGACCATAACAGAATGGTGTAGCAGAAAGGATGAACAGGACCCTGAATGAATGTGCTATATGCTGGATTGCCGAAAATATTCTGGGCTGAAGCAATTTGCATTGCAACATTTCTGATCAACAGGGACCCTCAACACCTCTTGATTTCAAAATACCAGAAGAGGTTTGTAGCGATAAAGAGGTAAAACTTTCGTTCTTGAAAGTTTTCGGTTGTTTATCATATATTAATATCGACCCTGCTAGTCGAAGTAAGCTTAATCCAAAATCCAAGAAGTGCTACTTTGTCAGTTATCACAACAATGAGTTTAGTTATCATTTCTAGAATAACTAAAGTCAGAAGATCATCAAGAGCAAAGATGTTATCTTTAATGAAGATGCATTGTACAAAGACAGATTAGGCACCGAAGCTGATGGTACAAGTCCTGAAGTTAAGAAGACCAATGAAGTGCCATTGAAAGACATCCCAATAAATGATATGAAGAACAGTAACCATGAAGAAGAGGTAGTTCCAGAGGCAGATCCACAAACTCATGTAATTGATCTCAGGAGATCCTCCAAAATTATTCGACCGCCACAAAGATATTCTCCTACATTGAATCACATTCTATTGACTGATAAAGGAGAGCTAGAGACTTATGAAGAAGCTGTACAAGATGATGAGTCAATCAAGTGGGAGTTAGCCATGAAAGATGAGATTGATTTATTATCGCCAATCAAACGTGGGAGTTAGTTGAACTACCATAAGAAAAGGCACTACACAACAAGTACATCTACCGAATAAAGGAAGAACATGACAGTAGCAAACAGTATAAGGTAAGACTTATTGTAAAAAGTTTTTAGGAAAAAGAATGCATTGACTATACCGAGATTTTCTCTCGAGTGGTCAAACTGACCACAATCAGAACAATATTCAGGTTGATGGCTAAGGAAGACCTATTGTCTAGAACAACTAGATGTCAAAACAACATTTCTCTATGGTGACTTGGAGGAAAAATAGTATATGAAGCAGCCGCAAGGCTTCCAAGTACAAAGAAAGGAGAAAATAGTGCGCAAACTTCAGAAGAGCTTGTATGGTCTTAAACAAGCTCCAACGCAGTGGTACAAGAAGTTTGATAGATTCATGAGTAACAATGGTTGCTTGAGATGTCAGACAGATCGTTGCTACTATGTGAAGAGGTTCGATAATTCCTTCATCATTCTATTTCTATATGTAGATGATATGTTAATTACTGAAGCTTGCATGGAGGAAATTGACAAGCTCAAGAAAGAATTATGAAAGAAATTCTCAATGAAAGACTTAGGAAGAGCAAAGCAAATCCTTGGGATAAGGATTTCTAGAGACAGGATGAACGGGACGTTAAAGCTATCACAAGACGAATATATAAAGAAGGTGCTAAGTAGATTCAACATAGACTGAGCAAAGCCCGTGAGTACTCATTTAGCTAGTACACACCATGGCATATATAAGACTGCCAATAGTAGACGCATAAGGTATATTTGCCATGTAGGTCTACTCCTCCTCCGTCGCGGCTGACAGCACTAGGAATTAGTACTAGGAAGCAATAAAGAGGATTCTCATATATTTGAGAGGTACTGCAAACAAAGCCCTATGTATGCCCGGTGATTTAGAAGGTAGGAAAAATACTACTGGATAAATGTATACTCTTGGAGGTACAACAGTTAGTTAGATTTCCAAGTTGCAAAAGATTGTGCCACTTTCAACTATTAAGGCAGAGTACGTTGCCGTAGCAGAAGCTTGCAAAGAGATGATAAGTCTTTCTTGGAGGAACTGGGTCATAAGAGAATAGTGTGTTGTATTGTAATAGCCAGAGTACAATTCACTTGGCAAAAAATCCCGTTTTTCATGCGAGAACAAAGCATATACAAGTACGGTATTACTTTATCATATCAACTTTGGAAGATAGAGTCTTAGTGCTTGATAAGATTCTGGGATGCAAAAATCCTGCAGATTTGCTAACGAAGACGGTGACCATTGATAAAATGAAGTTGTATTCAGGTACAATTGGCCTACAAGCATAAAGAGGAGAGATGGACTACTGCATTGATCATGATGTGTGTAGACTGATTGAAATCAAGTCTTTAAGTGGGATATTGTCAAAGATTATAGGCAGTCAAAAATAGTGGCAGCCACATTTTTAGACAATGAAATATAAGAACGTGTTCTTTTTACTCTAACCATCCAAGACCAATTTTGTTGACAATGGGCAGCCATTGTAGGCTACCACCCATGTGAAGGGAAATTGTTTTAGCCTATAAATAGACTCCTTCACAACTCTATTTTTTATCTCAAAAAAAGAAAGAAAAATCTCAACAGAGAGATAAAGAAAGAGGTTCAGTTAAGAAGTTCTTGAGAGAACTTTTTATGAGAAAAATTCTTGGGTGCAAATTTTCTTGTGAGTGTTTATAAACACTGTGTAAATTTTCTCTCTATAATGAAAGATCTGCAGTAGTCTCGTAGATGTAACCAAATTAGAGAATCACGTAAATTGTGTCTTGTTATTTCGCTTTATTTATCGCTTTCGTAATTTTGCATGTGTACTAGGGAGGTTATTTCCCTAACAGGAGAAAAGTTTTCGAATCTACTTACCCTGATAGAAGTTTTCTGCAAAGTATCCAGTTTTCAAATTAATATGGCTAAAAAGCACATTGCTGGGGATTAATGTTGAGGAAGAGGTTATTCACTCGTTGGCTTCTAGCTCGGGTTGCAAAGTGGGAAATTGGCCTATTAGATATTTGGGCTTGTCGTTGGGAGGAAACCCTCTAGAGATAGAAATAAGGGAACCAGTCGTCACTAAAATTGTAAAAAGATTAGACAGGTGGAAGAAAGCTTTCCTCTCTATGGGTAGAAGACTAACTCTTTATTCAACTGGTGTTGTCTTCTATTCAAATTTATTACTTATCTATCTTTAAAGCTCTTAGAAGTGTCATAAACACCATAGAGAAGTTTGCAAGATTTTTTTGGGAAGGTAGTGACCAATTCGGAAGGGAGCTTTTGGTGGCTTAGGATACGGTTTGTCAGCCTAAGAAGCAAGGAGAGCTGAGTATCAAGACAATTTCAGCAAGAAATAAAGTTTTTTTTAAAAAAGTGGTTGTGGAGATTCTGGAAAGAATCAAATTCTTTGTGGCATAAAGTTATTAAGAACAAGTACGACTTAACTCAAACCTTTGGGATGCTACGGCAGCAGATAGGGCGACTCTGAGAAGCCCTTGGAAAGGTATATCCTCTTTTTAGGAGATTTCTCTCAACTAATGAGATTTAAAGTTGGAAATGGCTCTAGGATGAAGTTCTAGGAGGATGTCTGGTTGGGGGATAACAAATTGGCAACAACATTTCCGAGTTTGTATAGACTTTGCTCCCTTAAAGGCAAAGTTGTTTCAGAATTTGTTGAGGATTCAGATCCAAACTCAAGTCACTCTACTAGTTAGAATTTCCAGTTCCTGCGAAACTTGAATGACAGAGAAATCCCTCAATTACAGGATCTTTTTACCTATCTGGATTTAATTAGGCTCTGTTCGGAGATTAAGGATACGAGGATTTGGGTTAATGACCTTTCAACCAGTCTGGATTCAATTAGGCTCTGTTCGGAGATTAACAATAGGAGGATTTGGGTTAATGACCTTTTAGAATGCTTTTCATGCAAATCTGCATCCTCTTGCTTAGCTAATGAGATCAATGCGGTAGATTTTATTCTGGCTAAGATTTTCTGAAAAGCCTCAGTACCCTCTAAAGTTAAGGTGTTCACTTAGTTATTAGATTTGGAGAAGTTAAACACGCATAAAGGCTTACAAAAATGAAGACCCTACCATTCTTTATCTCCAGATTGATGTGTTTTATACAAAAAAGAAAGTGAATCCCCGCATCATCTGTTTCTTCATTATGAGTTTTCAATTACACTCTGGTATAATATGTTGAAGGAGTTCGGAAGGAGCTAGGTGATTCCTAGATTTTGTCAGTATTTGTTAGAAGCTAGGCAAGGTCTTATAGTTAACCAAAGAGGAAGACTTTCATGGAAAGTAGCCGTTTTAGCGAGTATTTGGGCTCTATGGCTTGAAAGGAATGATACGATTTTCAAAAGAGTAGAAAAAGGGATAGAGGTAGTATGGGACAGGGTCGGGTTCTGGGTAGCTATTTTGTTATATGATGTAAAGGATTTCGAAAGCTCTACTTCTTCTAATTTAGTGAGGGAGTGGAATCCGCTGTTGTAGTTTGTACTTCTAAGTGTTTGTTTTCCAAGTGGATTTCTCATCTACTTCATTTAATACAAGTTTTGTTTCTTATCAAGAAAAAAAGAAAGCAATAGTAAACAAATGGTTATGACTGAAAAATAATGTGACATATCTCATTTCAAAATGTGATATATTTAAACTCAAACACAGTATAAAATTCAATATGCACAAGATGACTAATGAGGTTTAAAAAGCCAAACATGATCAAACATTGCAAACACCTAGAGCTTTTCTAACCAAACCAATAAGGTTATAATTAGTATGAAGTCTCTAGATAAACACGATTTGTGGAAGCTTATCAAAAAGTTGTTTTGCAAATTTCGGCTCAATAAAAGAAAGGTCATAAAACTAATTTACCTCTCTTATATATCTGATCCTTGTGAGTATGATGAATGTAGGATTTCCCACCACTCTTGAAAGTTCTATTGAATGATTCTTAGCAAAAATTTTATTCTCCATATTGTCACATTCTCCTCATTTGTTGGGACATATTGAGCAAATGCAGAAACTCTGTTGACATCAGATTATAGGCTTTCTATATGATCTTATACAAACTCTGCAAATTTATCTGTAACTCGTCAAGTTTGTTTGGAACCTAGTTGAATATGTACTATGTTATATTGACAAAGTAATCTGTATGTACAACCTTTGTCCTGCAAGCTTTTAAACATTTTCTAACGACTATTCAATATTTGTAGTACATGTAGAAATATACCTTTTTCAAATTGTGCTTCCTATATTCATAGTCTCCATTAATTCTATGAGAAGAAGTTTCATACCTTCCGAAGGTGAGTTGCTTTAGACTCTTTATTTATTAGATAGAGACCATATAAGATCTAGCTATTTCTTCAGCTGAGCAAGATCACAAGCTGCACCACTTTTGCTATTCTTGTGATGATATTTGAATCTCAAGTGGCCAAGCCTTTGATTGTACGGCTGAGAATCATAGTAAATAATTGTGTTAGACTAAAGGGAATGACAATAAGTAACATCCATGTTATCTGTTCTAAGCCAATTGATGTACAAGTTGTAAAACATACCTATGCAATAAGATATAAATACCATATAAGATCACTTATAAGAGGAAAACAAATTTGTGCAAATTAAAAAAATTCAAAAAGAAACACAACCATTCTAACAAATTTGACTTGAAGATAATCAAATTCAACATCCAACTAAATTAATAAAAATAAAATATACATCGAGAAAAATTACAATTTAACCAATAGCCATTAAAGTCAATTTAGTTTGATCTCCAAGCAAGAGCAGAAAAAAAATAGTTCAAAAAATACTACAAACCAATCTTGGAAAGTATTTCGTAGAACAAATACCCAAATCATTCGTTTTCATAATTTCTCTCCTCAGTCTTGTTTAACTAACACAAAGTTGTTTATAAACTAGAACATCAACATGATCTCGATAACCGAAACTTCAAAAGACATAGAATTTTTCAATCAACAATAAAAACATGACGAAAGAGAAAAACCGGACTTGGATAACAGAAAACATTAAAAGGTAAAGAAGATAAAGAGGAGTAGGGAGATCAAGCTATCAATTTCTAGTCAGGCTTTTACAAATGAACCAACTGTATGGATATAAAATGGCCCACATGAAATATCATAATTAAGATAATATTAAATGCTCTAACCTACTATCATATTATCAAGTATGATTGTGTCGTCTACTCTTGTGGAACATGCACAATAGAGAATATAGACTTTATACTTATGAAGATTGTAACTTTGTTTCCTTTTCCTATTTATTTTTTCCTACGTATCTTTCTATCTATTTCTTTGTCACTCAGTTCTGAGACTCCTTTTGTATTAATTAATTTGTGAAAATCTAACAAAATCCATATCCTAAAAACTGACTAAATTGCAAATACAAACATATTAAAAGTGAAATTCATCATAAATCCACATCAGGGCAACTTAAACATATGAATCTAAATATCTTCAGAAGTAATACGGATAAAACAGTAATATAAGAAATGAAGTTAATGAAAAAGTTCTGCAGTATCATGGTTATTACAAAGCTACACTACAATTACCAATTAAAAATACAATAACAAACATTGAATATTGGAAAAAATTAAAGAAAAATATAAGCAAATCCTAAAAACAAATATATGATATAGTTACAAGATAATTATTTCATATCTACTAGTTTTTAGAGTTGATCCTGTTTTTTTAATTTTTTTTTCTGTAATATCATGGTTAATACAAAGCTACATTACAATTAAAAATTAAAAATACAATAAGAAACGTTGAACATTGGAAAGAATTGAAGAAAAGTATAAGCAGAACCTGAAGACAAATATATGATATAATTACAGGGTAATTATTTCATACCTGCTAGTATTATCAGTTGATCCTGTATTATTGAGTTTCCTTTCTATAGCAAATATTGAAACCACTGTTTTATCAGATACTGGAAGCGTTTTTATAAACAAATTTTTACTTTCTACTCTTAACTATAAATTTTTAAATGAGTCTTACTCCTGTCAAAAGAAATAACCTTCGCAAATGCGCTGAAATCTTTTGCAAACACATTTGCAATGGCATTTTGGGCTTTACTAATNGAAAATATCTTATATCTAAAATATTTAGCATTATATTTCAGTACCTTGACATTTGGCGAGACATTCAAGAGCAACACATATAGCATTTTCCAACATAGTTAAGTCTTAGTGCTAAACAAACCTATGGATGCTGGTGGTCCAGTAGCGGCTCGACGATCTGGTAATGGACTTGGTCTAGCTACACTAGTGACTTCTTCTATTAGTGATACTTCCCCTCCCACTTATGGTTCTAGTGAAAGAGCTGGCTGGTGCAGCAAAGCCTACTTCATAGTCAGGTGAGAGGAATGAAAGACTAAGGAGAAAAGTGGATAAAGATAGAAGAGATCTCAAATTAACTTTATCTTCTTAATCAAAATCGACAGCTACTCCATCTACCAAATTAACTTCGCCCATTTAAGAAATGAATCTTAATCTTTCTAACCCAAGACATGAAAAATCCAAAGACAACTAATTGAAAATGGAGAAAAATAAAACATCAATACCAAAATGCAATGACGATCAAATTAAGAAAAATTTCCAAACCCCACAATGAAATAGCAAGAATTTTTTTCAAAAATAAAAAATAAAAAAAATAGACAGATTGGATTAAGAACCAAAAAACTTACTTAAAACCCAACTGCAAATGCATGCAAAGAGAAGGAAAAAAAATGCAAAGCCCCAGTAATCATGAAGCACAAAAACAAAAAACAAAGATTCTTGACTGAAAAATCCAATGTGTGCACCAATTAAGGACTGGAACCTTGACCTTTATCCCCTGCGTTTGTATTTGTAAGAAAGAGAAAAAAATATCAAATCAGCGATATCATTTATGAAAACAATTCAAAGAAATTTAGAGGCCCAAGAACTTAATAGCATTGAATGTGCATAAATTATCTTTAAGTTTTAATAATCAAGTATGAGGATATGATTGATGAGGCATGCAAAAGAAAAACTTTAAACAAGAGATTGCTTAAACACTATATTTTACCAAAAAGAATCAAGTTAGCAGTATATAATTGATGTCTATAATGTTTTATACCATGAACAAAATTAAACATGGAAATAATCTAATACTTAACACTGCAAAATAGACCCTGAGTTCAGTTAAAGTTAGCAGAGAGGTCCAAATTTAAAATCATCACAATGCCTAATTAAAATGTTCACTTGCAAGTATACAATAACTATTATAACATCCACTTAAATGGTGTTCAAAAGTTGATGATTGTTTAGTATGAGGCAATAGGCAATTAATAGCCTTTTTTCAAAAGAGAACCAAAAAATAAAAAATACAAAAAGAGAAATACTTCACGAAAAGATGAACCAGAAAATGAAAAAGAATCTTCTCATGTAGACTATCGATGGCCTCAACAAAGCCACCATACAAAGTCACCTAGATTGAATACCATATTTCGAGTGTCTACAAAATAAACCTAAAAAGAAAACATGAATGTGACTACCAATGGCTAAAAAAAGTTTCAATTGGCAATAATTGAGAAAAATTGAAGTCTAATTCAAAAAATTTCACTACGTCAATACTGAATATCTGTGGTACAAGAATGAACATAAATAGAAAATAAATAAACATATAAAAAGGATCATGAAAACTACTTAATATATGCGAAAAGGAAGGTTCGAGTTTCAACAAAATATGAGTTTCATATGCTTTCAGATCCTCTTTGAAAACTCTTTTGACAATAATTTAAAGCAACTAAAAATAAATCAAATTGAGAAAAGTTGTGTAACCACAAAGGGTGCAATTACTACATTTGCCAAATCATAATTTGATTTAGAAAGGAAAAATTACCATCATTGCGCATCGGCCAGCAAGGGAGAAAAAATAAAATGGCCTGAAAAGGATACATAATGCAAGAATTAACTTAAGAGAAATCCTAAAAGAACAGTTACAGTTATTTTAACAAAGTTTGATCTACCAGATTAGAAATACTCATTTATGTTATCGAAATTACAGTATTGCACCAAGTTGAAATTCAAGACATTATTCATGTTTGTGATACGACATACCTTTAGAAGAACACGATGAAAAGGTATTACAACATTATGCAAAAAGGCCTCATCATCCCCACTGTAAGAAGATTGGCCAATAAACTATGTAGTTCATATGTCATCTGAATATATAATATATATCTGTATATACATATATAGCTTTTTTTTTTTTTGCTTGAATATATAATATATATCTTTGTATATATATACCTTTTACAACATTATGCAAAAGGGCCACTTAGTCTAAATAAAAAAAAATAACAATCAATTAAAAGAAAATAAACCCAATAACATCTACTAACAAAAAATGAGGAACTGACAAGGTCAATTGTCAAAGAAAAAGAAGGAATAAAAGATATCCAAAAACAAATATTGATATAGATAAAGCACAACAAACAAAATGAGTTTCAAAAAGAAAGTGTATATTCTGTATAATTATACATATTTTTCCTATCATATACGTTACAGAGATATATATAATTCCACATAATAAAGGACAAAATAGAACTTCTAACAAAGATATGGAATAACTAAATTAAAGATGCCATATATGACCTAGCAAAAGAAAAATAAGACAGCAAAGATTAGACAAATAACATAACATAACCTGAAAAGATTAAAAAATATAAAAAAAAAGGCTTGAGAACAAAACAAAAATGAAAAGCCTAGTTGTGAAAGATAAAATGATCACATCACTAATAATGAGCAAAAATATATAACACAGTAAAAATTAGAGATAGTGAAAACTGTTAAGAGTGTGTGTGTGTGTATGTGTATGTATGTGTGACCACTAAAACCTATATGTAAATTATCAAAAAAAAACTGAGTAAAGGATAAAGCATTTGATCTAATTTGATATAATCTCAAATTCAAACCTTGTCAACGCATCAATGTCTCCATGAAATGGTCTAGGACTAAAAAGTTTCTTAGGCAATGGGTGCACGAGTGTAAAGCATTCTTAGTTTCTTGTAATAGAGTCTTTATGTGATACTGAATTCAATTTTTTCTTTTCTTCTCTTTTCTTTTCGTTTCTTTCTTTTAGTGGCTACTATTCGCACTCTTCCTGAGAAAATATTCTCACTTAGTAATAACCAAAGACACTAGCTTTCACACAGACAAAGTGGTAGCCCTCTTCCCCGGTAGATCCTCCAAGACATAGGGGTCACTACACCTCAGCGGATTACTCAAGACTAGCTTTCACACACAATGCTCGGTAGCCCTCTTTGTCCTTGAATATATGCTCACTCAACAATAACCAAAGACACTAGCTTTCACACAGATAAAGTGGTAGCCCTCTTCCCCGGTAGATCCTCCNAAAGTGGTAGCCCTCTTCCCCGGTAGATCTTCCAAGACATAGGAGTCACTACACCTCAGCGGATTACTCAAGGCTAGCTTTCACACACAATACCTAGTAGCCATTTTTTGTCCTTGAATACATGCTCACTCGACAATAACTAAAGACACAAGCTTTCACACAGACAAAGTGGTAGCCCTCTTCCCTAGTGGATCCTCCAAGACATAGGGGTCGCTACACCTCAACAGATTACTCAAGGCTACCTTTCACTCAGATTACTTGGTAGCCCTCTTTGTCCATGGTGCCTATTACTTTACAGACCTTGAAAACCGTAGTTGAGACTTGAAATTGACTTGTGGTCATCAAAATGATAACAAATTTTCTCTTGAGCTAAACCCATTACAAAGATGCTTAGATAAGAAGACAAGGGTAAAGAAATGGTCACGACTTAAAAATTAAAATGACTAGTCTCATTTCTAGCAAAAATATATTTAAGTTCAAACACAATGTATGATTCGATATGCACAAGATGACTATGATCATGAATAGACACAACAAGGCTAAACAATTTTTTTAAGGAAAAAATAAAAGTAAAAACAAGCAAGACTCAGGTAGAAGTGCAGATCTGACAACGAGGATACAAAAAAACAAAACATAATCAAACATTGCAAACATCATTTCCTAAGTTTCTCAAACCTAGGAGCATCTAGTGTCTTCCTAAACATACTAACAAGTTATCAGTATGAAATCACTTGATAAACAAGATTTGTGGAAGCTTATCACAAAGTTCTTTTGCAACTTTTAGCTAAATGAAAGAAAGGTCATAAAAATTATTTACCTCTCTTACATATCTAATCCTTGCGAATATGATGAATGTAGGATTTTTCCACTACTATTGAGGATGTGTTTGCCTTTTGTTTGGTGCGTTTTCTAAATAGAAAGTTTATTACCCACATTATCGTGTCATTTTCCTCACTTGTAGCAATAGATTGAGCAAATGCAGAAACTCCATTAGCATCAGGTTGTAGGCTTTCTATGTGATCTTCTTGTACAAGCTCTTCAAATGTCCATTCATGCCGAGTTTGTTTGGAACCTGGATGAATATGCACTATTTCAATAACGAAGCAAAATGTATGTACAACCTTTGTTCTACATCCTATTACTACTAATGTTGACTAGTAGTAAGTAATCTTCTTGTACAAGCTCTGCGAATTTTCTCCATTACTTATATCAAGTTTGTTTGTAACCTAGTTGAATTTCACCATGTTAATGACAAATAATTCAAATGCACATCCTTTTAGATACTTTAAAACTCGTATTCAATATTGTTTTGGCTATTTCTTGCAAAATACAACTTATTCTTTCTACCTCTCCGATCTACTTTGGAGTCTTGGGAACAAGAAGCTCATGAGCAATACCACAATTATCACAAAAATCAGCACGTAGAAAATTTTCAAATTCACCTTCAAGTTCACAATCAAATCTAGAAATCTTCATGCTATTGCAACTTTCTTCATTTTTTTTTTTAGCTTTATGCACATTTCTTTGAAAACATGAAATCCATCTTATTTTACTTTAACAAATGCAAGCCAAAAATATATTAAAAACTCTGTTAGAAATATACCTTTTTCCAAATGTGCTTCCTATGTGCATAGTCTCCATTAACTCTATAAGAAGAAGAGACTAGTTGTTGCCACTGAGATTTTATTTGAAAGATAAAAGAAAACCATCAACCTTGCAGTAGGGATCTTTTAATCTAAAATTCAAAACAATTCATTCAAAATTAGGGTTTTCTATAATTGAATGCAAAGAGTGTCAGGGGATCTTTTAATCTAAAATTCAAAACAATTCATTCAAAATTAGGGTTTTCTATAATTGAATGCAAAGAATTGACACGAAAACAACAATCGCAGAGAATTCAAAGAGGTTTGTATATGGACACGAGTAAGTATTTTCACACTTTAAATGAAAATGTATATATTTCTAAAATCATCCATTGCTTTTCCTAATTTCTAATTTTTTGTTTCATGTTCGATGAAACAATGTATACGAACACACACAAAATAATAATAATAATAATAATAATAATAATAATAATAATAATAATAACAATAATAAATAAATAAAAGAAGAAATGTTCTACGACTTTAAAGAACATAATATCAGAAAAACTAAAAACAATCAATGAAAGAAAAAGAGGGTCCAACATGATGTTTGGAATTAAAGAGAGAATAACTTATATGTATATATATATTGACATGTACCTCTCCATAATTGTTCTGACCATTCGGAGCTTGAGTTCCCATGGCTCCCCTGGAGATTTGTTTGTGAATAAAAGGAAAACATCCTTTCCTTTAGTGCTATCCTCTTAAACTAACATGCTGTAACAAAATACAGTGGAAATCTCTTAATCTTTGAATGATGCCTCAAATCTGGAGGATTCATCTCTAATTTTCTGATTGTTCGCTAAATTGATATTTTAACATTAACATCGGGATTTTTTTTGTCTTTAACAAATAAGAAATCGGTTCAAGCAAGTGTACATAGAAAAAAAAATAATTGTACTGAACCGTTCTAATTAAATATAGATCTGGGTTTGAGTCTNAAAAAAAATTAGAAATTAATATAATTAATGAGATGACTTGTTATTGTAGGTTTATTTCCAAATTAGTCAAACTTACTCATCTATGGAGCAAAAATAAAAATCTCCATTGAAACATCACCCATATATATATATATATATATATATATGAGATAGAAGGGATGAGCCGGAGGAGCAGAGAGAAATTCTAAGCGTTGACCTCTATCTCATGTCGGCTTCTCTCGAGTGGCAAAAATAATCAAATTCTAAAATTGATTTTTTTGAAAGGGACTCCAGGGTCCTATTCAAAAATAGAAAATTGCGGCTGAGGGAATGGGTTTCCCAGTAATCTAATCTATTAAAGCCGGAAGATGAAACCACAAGGAAGAAGTTTGTAAGTTGTAACAGAGGGAAAAAAAATTAAAAGGAACGAACTTAAATCCCAATTAAGGAAAGAAAATAAAAATCAAACATCGGATGCAATACAATACATAGTATTGATAAACCAACAGTTAAAAATTTAATAAGAAGAATAATTAGACAAGAAAATCCACAAAAAAGCTAACTGAATAGGTTTGGGTTATATTAAACCAAACATTTTCCCCTGTTTTTGTGAAAATCTAATAAAACTCATACCCTAAAAACTCATATTCAGACTTGAGGAGCCGAAAATGGAAGAGAAGAAGCAATAATATAGAAAATGGGTGGTGGGTTTGATATGAAAGCTGATAAAGGAAAAGGAAAAGGGTCGAGGGATTCCACTGACCCGTGAGACCTGGTGAGAGTATTGCATCGTCTTCTACATTGCTCCAGGGGTCCGGTTCTGGGCTTTAGCTGAGAAATAAGGCCGAAGAGGAAGTGGTAGAACCTGAAGTCTCTATCTCTGGTGCTCAAATCGGCAGGCGAAGCGAAACCCTAGGTTTGGGGACCAACGGACATTGAGAAATAGAGCCGTTGTGGTATTTGGGGTTGAAGGATTGGGGATTTTATTTTCTCGTTTGGTTTCAAAATATCTGATAATCTGAAGCAAATTACTATTTATAAATATTTTTTTGTATATACTTACTTCCCTTTGTGGGATCAACCACACTCCTTTTCTTTATATATTAGTTTTTGTCGTACACCCATTGTTTAGGGAAAATAATATTAAAAAATTTAATTTGATGGGATTATTATTATTATTATTATTATTATTTGAAATATAAAGTTACGTAATTATTGATATATATTTCATGATACAGTGTAAACTTTTTTTTTTTACTGCTAAAAGGGACATACATTGGAAAAGTCATAAGTATAATACATTAATTTTAACAAAAATTACAAAGAGAAAAGTGTAATTTAATTGTATTATTAATAATGCAGATGAAGAAGAAAGGACCTTTTTGGAAGAGAGAGCTCACATTAATCTTGAATAAATACCGAAAAAAATATATATGTACAGCAAATTTTTTTTAGAAACTAGCGGACCAAGAGATAAGAAAAGATAGAAACAAAGTTGGATTTAAAAAAAAGAAAAAAAAAAAAAGAAAAGCCTTAAGAAGTCAGCAAATAGAGAGATAAGGTCGAAGAGTATTGGGAAATAAGATTATATATTTGAAAAGATTAATAATAATAATAATAATAATAACACAACATGTATCATCTAGAATTTGTTCTACTGACAACTGTAGAAGTACTAGCCGTGAAGTGAAAGGTTAAAAACAAAACCAAAACAAAAAATTAAAAAAAAAAAAAGGGACAAAAACAGAGAAATAAAAATACTTTAAGATGTGTCCATGTTAGATAATAATTCTATAAACACGTGTAAACTTAGTATTTATTCTAAGTAGGACCAATGTGAGACTTAATTTATTAATTAGAACTACGACAAGTCATTGTGATATTAGGCACCATTAGTACCTTATAGCATTGCTCAAAAGAAAAGCATTTGGATAATAACTTTACTGAGAGGTGGATAAAAGATTACAAAATCGAAAAAGAAAAAATATTAAAAAAAATGAAACAGCTAATCAAAGTACAAAAACCAAGTTGATTCCCCTTTCTATATATTAGTATGGATATATACTAACATCGGTTCCAGAGCTTAATTTTGTGGGTCTGCCAATTCAAATATTATAACATCCTAGTTCTATCTATGTTTTAACTATCCTTGTATGTAAGCATGTGTCTTAGTAGAGACAAAATAAGTATAAAATAATAATACTTTTAATTTTTAATGGATAAAAAATTAAAAGAATATAATTAATTTTAACAAATGAAAAGAAAAAACAAATATCAATGTATTAAAGTAGAGAAAGCTAACAAAACCATGACATATACTAGTCACTCATTACCAAAACTAGTCACTCATTACCAAAACGTATAAATATGCTTTCTTGCAATACGTGTTTGTATAGAATTGAAAAAGGAAAAAGGAAAATTAATAACAGCAAATTAACTATATTTAAATTTCCTTTACAAACTTTCCTTGAACCAAAACTTTTACATACCAATTAAATTTTCATACTTTTTTCTTTATTTGTTAATATGTCTGAATATACGTTTTTTTCTTTTTTTTTAACTAATTCTGTTGAAAGAACGAAAACCACCTGAAATGGTCTAGCAAGTCTCTTTTTTCATCTATTATAAATTAGTAATAATAATGACAATGATGTTTATGATTTCCAAAAGCAATACGAACAACTATTGGCGGAGCCAATAAGGGGAAGGGAGTAGTTGCCCCCTGAACTTTTTATTTTTTATTTTTTTACATATATTTTTTATAAAAAAAATCAATTATACTCTTATTTGTCCCTATTAAATGCCCTTATTTGCAATTATTGAATTTTTAAATTTATAAATTTTACTTTTATCTTAAAAAATTCAATTTTTTCCCACTTGGTAATTAAAGTTTTGATCACATCTTTGTATTTTTATGGTAACAAAGTTTTATGTTTGAGTAAACAAAATACTTCGTTTTTTAACTCTTCAAATTGTTTTGAACATAAAATAATTTTAAAAACTCAACTAAATTCAACTAAAGTCAATCCTGAAAAGCGGGGAAAAACAAAAACAAAAAATTAGGAAAATTTATGAGGAAAAGAGTCCCAAAAAACGAATTCTATGTGTTTTTAGCTTTGCCCCACTAACCTTAAAAAAGTAAAATTCAAAGAAAATCTATACTTAATAATTCAATCAGTATATTTTGCAAGCCCTAGAAGAAAACACCATCGGAAAGAAGAAACAACCGGAAAAACGAAAACAACACTGTAAAAAAAGATCAAAAAATCATATTCTTAACAAAGAGAACTGCAAAAAAAGATCAAAATCTCATATTCTCATCACTTTCTTTTTTCTTAATTCCCCTTTTATCATTTTCTCTCAAATTACTTTATCCCGTTAGCTATTTTTCCAAATAAATTTTTCAAAGTGGTATTTTTGAAAATAATTTTTAAAAAATAGTAATTATAGAGGTTGGTATTTTTCGAAATAATTTTTCAAAATAGTATTTTTCTAAATTAAATTTTAAAAGTGGTATTTTTTAAAAATTAACTTTTAATGCAACATCTTAATATAATGCAAACCCAAACATACTGCTTTAATAGAATAATATAATACAATACAACTAAATATAATACATCATTATACAATATAGCACACCAAATATGACCCAAATGATAAATTAATATTCTTTTACTCTCTCAATATTAAAACCGTTGGAAAACCGTTAGTGAGCAAAGACTAATAGTTACTTGACTTTCTAAAAAATTTGCTAGATATGAAATTATGCACCTTTTAGGATATAACTTCTAAAAATATTTAATGACACTAATGAATGAATTCAAAAATTATTATATTATATCTTCTTAAATAAATATATTTAACAATTTTTTTTACATCTTTTTTTTTTTATTTCATTCATTTAATCATGAAAAAAATAGCTATTTGGAAATGTCCAATTTTTTTTTTTTTTAAAAAAAAAAAAAGAAGAAGAAGAGAATTTACCTCTTTTTCACCTTTTTTAAATACATCTTTATATTTATTTAATCACAAAAAAGAAAAGAAAAACCTAGTTATTTGGAAATGTCTAATAAAAGAAACTAATATGGGAGAATATTTTTTAAGTTCAAATATTTGTACGTTTTCAAGCATTTTTGATAGTTGGATGTGTTTTTTGTTTGTTTTTCTAGGAATAGTAAATAAATGAGAATTTAATTAGAAATGTGATAAAAATGAGAGTTTCGAAGCATCTTGAATCAAGTTAAGACTCAACAAGGTGAGCCGGCAAGAACGTGCAAAAATAAGAATGAAAAGGGGAGTTTCAGCCAGAATTAGTAGAACTAGTGGCACAATTGTGTGATGGCATCGCGACGCTCGAGCAAGTTGCACCTTGGCGCACGATTCTTTCTGCCCTCTTCACCTAATGGTCGGATTTGGCTCAATTCTCTTGCTCCAATGGCCAGAAATCACCCATTTTGGAGCTTTATTATGTACCCACTTAAGCCACAAATTCTTGTGTGGAGAATTGGAGAGAAAAATACAAGATGGAGGCATAAAATTCCTAGAAAGAAAGCTTAGAATTGGAAATTTCTTAAAGAATACTTAGGAGAGGTTTTTTGAGATTTGAAGACTTGAAGCTATTTTACACAAGAATTTTTCTTTTCCTTTTCTCTCACCTTAATCTCCTTAGAAATTTGTATTGAGCATTTTTTACGAATATTTTGAAATTTATGAATTTCTTGGTGAGATAAGTTTTCGATTCTACTATTTTTAGTTAAAATTTTTATGCTATGCATTAATTTATCCTTTTTATAATTTGTTTAAATTATTTTATTTATTGTTAGTCTATTTTCTATTTTTAATTCATTTATGTTTCTCTTTACTTATTGCTTCTAATTTATTTGGCCAATGAATTAGTTGAACTTAGGTTGTGATTTTAATACTTGGAAGAGATTGACTTTATGAACTGGAATTGAGAAACATAGTTTAGGTTGTTCTGAGACTGGAAGTAGATCAACGCCTATATAATCACTTTGAGAGTTTAGGTTATTCTAAGATCGTGAGGTGAGCGATATCTTGACTCCCAACATAAGGGCTAAACTTAATGAACGCTTGATTAAACGGCTTAGATAGGGATATCAACTCAAGTAGTTAAGCATATTATTTCATCTGACACTCGAGAAAGGAAATGAAGTTAGATTAGATCCCTCAATTAGTGAGTTGAGTAGAATTAGGCTAGTAATCACTTAATTTGATGAACTTAGGAATAATTAAGTGAAATCAAGTCCTTAGTAAATTTATACATAGTATCCTCTATATTTTATTTATGCATCTCTTTTTATCTTTGTTTTTATTTATTTAATTTAATTTTATTTAGTTTAGATGCCAAGATAAAGTTAGGTTATGATAATTTTGGTATTTAATGATACTTTAACACCCAATCCTTGTGGGATCAACCCTTCTTATCACTATACTAGGTAGTTCTAATTTTTATTAGGACATGTTAGATTAGTGAATAGAAGGAATATAAATTTTAATTTGATAGTGTTGACGACAGCTTATCACAGTGTTAGTGTCGAGAGGGCAAAAGAAAAATAACTTTGTTATTTAGGAGTAATCTTGAATACAAAGTCAAAAATGATGGAGTAAATTCATACTGATGGTAAAAGACACGGTGCAAAATGACTAATTATTCAATAGTTTATATTCAGATGTCTACTTATTCAGTAGTTCATATTCAGATATCTGTATGTGCTATTATTATTTTATCTCAGTTCCTACTTTTTTTTTATTCCTATAAGATTAGTTTTTTTCCCTAATTATTTTTTTCCCTAAAAAAAATGGTCTCTTTTTTATTAGTCTATACACTTCATTGTTATTTTTTTCTTTTTTTTTTCTTAAAAAAAAATTCTCTTACAGTGTGAGGAACCGCAATTAGAAATCAATATGGTTACTAGAGAAATCAAATTATTTTGCTACATGGAAATCAGTTTGGTTTCCAAGAAATCTTTGTGGTTTTTTGTGATTTACTTAGCTATAGGACATTCTACTAAAAGGAAATCAAATTAGTTTCCAGGAAACCGTTGTGGTTTCTTGTGATTTACTTAGCTACATGATGTTCTGCTACATGGAAACCAGCTACATTTGTGATTTCTTGTGATTTACTTAGTTACATAATATTCTACTAAAAAGAAACTAAACTGGTTTTCTGAAAACCTTTATAGTTTCCTATGATTTACTTACATACATAGAGTTTTGCTAAAATGAAACCAAACTAGTTTCCTAGAAAATTTTATGATTTTCTATGATTTACTTACATACATAGCATTCTGCTAAAAGGAAACCAAACTGATTTCAGAAAACCTTTATGGTTTCCTGTAATTTACTTACGTACATGATATTCTGCTAAAAGGAAACCAAATTGGTTTCCAAGAAACTTTTGTGCTTTTCTGTGATTTATTTAGCTACAAGATATTCTGAAAAAGAAAACCACAATGATTTCCAGAAAACCTTTTTGCTTTCCTGTGATTTGCTTACGTACAGGATTTTCGGCTAAAGGAAACCAAACTAGTTTCTAAGAAACCTTTGCGGTTTCCTGTGATTTACTTACTTATAGAACATTCCGCTAATAGGAAACCAAATTAAACTAAATTAGTTTCCAGGAAATCTTTGTGGTTTCCTGTAAAAAAAAAAAAAAAAAAAGATGACTTATTTACTAAAATACCATCGCGTTTTCTAACTTTNGTATTATTTTTTGAAAAATAAGTATAAGTGTCCAAAACCCAAAAAAAAAGGAGGGGAAAAAAAAACTAATTTGATATGAAACTAAAGTTGTTACTGGTGCGTCTACACCCGTTTGAAAGAGGGGGAAAAAAAAATTCTTTGACAACATATACTTAAATAACAGTTTTGCATATACTTAACATAATCGAATCTCGCCAAAATAGTTTATGGCCAATATGTTAATGGTGGCAGTTTATAATAATGGAAAAAGTCATTATTTTCAAACTGTATTATACAAGCAGCTCTTGTATGATATTATAAAATGACTTGGGTTATAATTATTTACGTTGTTTGCAAGGGAATTAGGGTTTGAAATGAAAATGATGGATAGTGTTTAAGAAAGAGGTGCTAAGAATTTTTTAAAAAAAGCATTTTAGAGAGATGTGTAAATAGATGGTATCTTTCGAGACAATTTAAGTATAAATATTAATTTCATTTAGCATTTGTTTAGTAATAAAATAAATTACGAGATATGTGGATGGGGAGAATAGACAAAGAATGACAATATATGAAATTTTGTTCTAAACTATTATGGGTTTCTAACATTTTTATCTATAAAAAATAAAAAACAATTACAAAAATATGAAAATCAAGTTTTTTTTCAAATTTTCGTACGGTTTTTATTAGAAAAATATTAATTTTTAAAAAAAATAGAAAAATATTATTTTTAGAATATTAGTTACCAATTTCTGAAAACTGCTTTCCGGTTACTGGTTACCAGTTATATACTAGTTATAAATGCTTTTAGTTACTAATTACCAATTTCTAGAAATTGATTACTGGTTATTAGTTACTATTTTAAAAAATGATATAAATTTATAATACACTGATTCAAATATCGATAATATTATATAATATAGAGAGCGAATTACGGGGCCTAAGATATGGTGAAGAAGATTACGTGGACTAAAATCACCTCTCTTGGATTGGTGTCCCCACTCCTATCCCAGAAATAAAAATTAGCTATGTGTCTTTTAGACTTAACTCCCATAAAGTCTTGCTTGGAGAGAATAATAAAAAGAAACTTAAGGTGCGTTTGGTATAGAATTCGAATCTTATTCTTCAAATTCAGAAACAGTTTCATGTAAAAAGTTGGAAGGATAAAACATTTATCCTTTTAACTTTCTATATAAAAGCTATTTCTGGATTTAAAGAATAGGATTCGAATCATGTACCAAACGCGTCCCTAGCTTCTTCTTGATTGAAAGTGTGCCCCCAACGCACATAGCCTCGTGCAGATCCGATTTCCTTTGTTTTATGAGATATGTTACCAGTTCCTTGAAAGAGATTAATTGNTCCCAGAAATAAAAATTAGCTATGTGTCTTTTAGACTTAACTCCCATAAAGTCTTGCTTGGAGAGAATAATAAAAAGAAATTTAAGGTGCGTTTGGTATAGAATTCGAATCTTATTCTTCAAATTCAGAAACAGTTTCATGTAAAAAGTTGGAAGGATAAAACATTTATCCTTTTAACTTTCTATATAAAAGCTATTTCTGGATTTAAAGAATAGGATTCGAATCATGTACCAAACGCGTCCCTAGCTTCTTCTTGATTGAAAGTGTGCCCCCAACGCACATAGCCTCGTGCAAATCCGATTTCCTTTGTTTTATGAGATATGTTACCAGTTCCTTGAAAGAGATTAATTGTGCTGCTTAGATTTTCTTTTAACAGGAAAAATTCTTTGTTTTGTCACCTGGGCAATTGAAGGTCTTGTTTGATGGCCGTCATCATATTTGTGGCTGTCTTTGCCTGGGAATGACCCAAATGGAAAAATTTCCGGCAATTTTTTGATCAATTGAAATCGTCCAAGGACAAGTGAAACTATCATCGGATTAATTGGTCAATTGCAATCAAGGTATCTATGAAAGCATAAAACTACTAAAAACCTCCATAAAAATTCTCAAACTTTTATTTCAAATTTTTATTAATATAATTTATCGATTCTAGAAAGATCTCCAATCCCCTCCCCCCAAAAAAAAAAAAAAAAAAAAAAAAAAGATCCCCTACCCAAAATATATATATATATAGTACCAATTCACCAGTATTATTTTTTTTTATTATATATGAGAATTATTTTGACAAAAATTTTATTATGCATATTTTTTTATAATAAAAAATAAGATAGAGAAATAGTATTGATGATGCACACTTTTATAACTGTTAGATCATAGCGATGATTCAACGACTAAAAAAAATACCTATAAAAGGAAATACCTATTAAATTGGCAAACATGTATATATATACACGTTATTTACTTTCATCCAACTTTTTATACAGAAGTAGAAACCTGACATGTCAAAAGAATAAACTCCACTTGGACTAAGGACAACGATTCATTTCTGCATAAGTTGCGTATCAAATCCTTTAATTGTCTTTCTTGTTTCTACTTTACTTGTTCACCAACGAACATCTCCTCAACTTAATATTCAATGTTAAAAACGTATGATGATGTGGCACTATTTTATTAGCGGGACATGACTTAAGACAGGAAAATAGGGACATAGGACTTTAGTCCGGGATGGGATAGCGTGGCCATAGGTATTTGCAAGCTGATAATCTTTATTAAATGAGAAATTTACACAAGTACCCGTTTTTATAACTTATTTTCATCAATACTGATTATTTTTTTTTTTCAAAAATACCTATTTTTATATATATTTCATGTACAAAATATTAGTAGTATATATTTACAATGTAAATTTTTACCTGTGCAGTGCACATTTCATGTGTAAAATATAAACGGTATATATTTACAACATAAATGTTTACCATGATTTATATTTTTCATTATAAATTTGACCTATGGTATACATTTTGAAATGTGTGCTTATTTTTAATGTAATTTTTATTCATGAAATGTATACTACGGTGTACACTTGATATATGAAATGTATACCGTGGTATATATTTCATATGTAAAATACTAATGAATTACATTTCTAACAAAACGAGTATAAAAAAGGATATTCACGAAATAAAAATAAAAAACGAGTATGTATAGAAATATAGTTTGAAAAAGAGACATTTATGAACTTTTTCCTTATTAAATGGGGTGCTAAATAGTCTTTTTGTTTTTTTGGGGTCATCTTTTTGAGAAAAGGACATGGTTAGGACTAATTTGGGCCCAAATGACTTTTTTGTGCATTTTTGTAAAAGTGACATTTTTAGGAATCCAAAGACATCTTGATAATATGTCAAAAGCTTTTTGGCCATAAAACAGTCCTAAATAATGATTTTTTCATAGTCAAGAAGCTCTTAACCTAGGTCAAGATGTCCTTAATAATTTGATTGGTTAAAAATTATACTCTAATTGTGGTAAATATGTCCTTATTTAGTGGACTTTATTCCTGACTTTGTGATCTAATGTCTGTGTTATGAATATAAATTTTGTATATTAAGTTTATTGTCATTCATATCAGGTATTTAGCACACCTTGCTACAGAGGATACTGACCTTTTTCACTATCTTTTCTGTCGGACATAAGGTAAGTAAAGATTTATTTTAACTGCATCACAAGAACAGTAGTAGATACAAGATGTTTTCCTACATGCTTATGTGTATTATTTCAATTGTATGTTATTTATACAGTTATTATTTGTTCATGAAAGACATAAGCAAGACATGATCATTTAAGCATGATTTTCAAAGAAGTGAAGTTTTCCGCACATTGGATTTAAAGTAGTACCATTGTACTGATTTTACGAGATATGTTTTAAGTACAGTGTTTAGTCTGTCTGCGTTGGGTAAGTATGGTTTGCACAGGCATCCTTCCCGCATAGGTGGGCACGGCTTACCGACTGCTGGGACTGAGCATTGTACTATGAGATTAGGTGCACTACTTTGTTGGTCTACGTTGGGTAGGTATGGTTCACATTGGCCATGTGTTTCCTTCCTGCACAGGTGGGCACGGCCTACCGACTGTCGCGATTTTGTAGTGTATTCAAGGGCCCTATAAAGAAATATTTTCTAAGAAAAGTGCATCAAAATGAGAAGTTATGAAAGAAAGAGTACAATGAGAATTTCTAGAAAGTTTATACATGAAACACATTCACGAGCATGCATGATCTTTACTTACTGAGCATTAGCTCATTTAGTTCCTGTGATGCATGTGAGGAGGTTTTTAATGGATAGAGTTGCTGGTTAGCTAGTACATTTTCTTGTTGCTATAATCATACAAATGTAGACGAGCTTGACCTGTGGGTGATGTTTTCTTTGTATTTTGTTATTTTGTGTGTTGTAAATATAACTACTGATGGCAAGATAAACTGATAAGGAGTTTTTGATTGTACATTTTGTAAAGAGACTTCCAGCAAGAAACTTTTACAGTTTGAAAAGTTTAAATTTGGCCCACCTTCTTCTAAAAATAATGAAATTTTTTCACCTTTTTATAAAACTAAAGATATGGTTTAAGAAGGAGTAACACTTCCTAGTTTGACCTATATAGTGATACGGTTAAGCTAGGGGGCGTTACACATCATTAGTTTTTGGTTAAATGAAATTTTTGAGTTTGTGGGGCTCTGGTGATTTTTCTGCTTTAGCAGGACAAGACTAGCCAATGTAGCAATGGAAGAGCATATGTTACTAAAGCCCAAGATACTATTGAAAATATGCTTGCAAAAGGTTCAGCTTTTGGATACGATGCTATGAACAGGGCTAAAGCATCAGTTGCAAAGCAATGGATCTGCAAAGGCTATTGCTTTTGAAAGGAGAGTCGGGCTTATAGAAAAATTGATAGTTCGGATTTCAGTCATTAATAAGAAAGTAAACCAGTTGATAGAAGGCTTTAAGTATTTGATATAACAGTGACTGCAATATTTGCTGCATAAAGGAAACTCAATAATATATGATCATCTGTAAAACAAGTAGGTATGGAGTAATTACCCTATAACTAAATCATCTATGTGTCTTCAGTTTGCACATTTTGCAGAACCTCATAATTTGTTTTATATTAGTTACACTAAATTCTGAGAATGCTGACAAATTAAGCATAATAATTATTTTTCTTGCATACTAGTTCACAATGTTAGAACAATTAGAATTGTAGTTGGGATATTTCTAAGACCATGACAAGGTTCTACTGTTTCTTGATTTTGGTTACTAAAAGTGTCAAATTTGTTATTACATGAAGTCGCTTAACATAGCAGAATTTAGGAGAAAAATGCCTTTGCTTGGCCAAGGACACCTCTGATTCGGGTGTTAATTTTAATTAATTGTCCATTGAGATGCTTTTGCATTGGTCCATTTCTATTCTCGTTGAGGTGTTTTTAACAATTTGGCGGCAAGAGTCCTTTATTCATAGGATCGTTAATAACCTTGTTTTAACGGTCCAAAATGATTTTGAGACATTATTCTATGGTGACAAGAATAATTTTATTTCTCTAAGCTTAGAGTATGTCTTTTGGTAGTCTAATTGGTATCCAGCAATTTAGAAATTTTTTAAAAAAATGTAACTGTGAATTGATGTGTAACAGAATAATTATTGTGGTTTGTCAGCATTCTCAGAACTACATTCCTATTAAATGGGTCTATGTAATATCCCTTGTTTTGTATGAATATTCTATCAGCCGAATTGTATATACTTTCTCCTTTTCTTTTCTAGTGTATAATAATGTATTTCCTCTCTCTCATCTCTTAGTTAGAACTTTCTGCATGTAACACTAAACCAAAATGCACAAAGGTTTTAATTTTGCAAGTTCCAAGGTAAAAGTTCATGGATATATTTTCTTAGTGAGTTGTATGAGCTTACCACTACTCATCTCTTTGGTGATATATTTTTTCTCGCTCATCTCTCTATTTGTGGATATAGATTAAAAAAAATATCAAAAGTAAATCAACTTCATCTTTCTTTCTTCTAGGTGGTATTTCGATTTCGATGTGAGTTTGATCAACAGGTACATACGGCCAGTCTTAGAAACATTTATCGACACAAAAATCAACTTCCTCGTTTATCTTATGTTCTGTACTTCTTTTTATTTATTGTATTAAAGGGCTATGCACAGTCCAGTTTTATTATGGTTTAATTGTGTCTGAGTGGTTGGATGTTACAACAAACTAATTTTAGCTTTGAGCTCGACACACTCATGTCAAATGTGTGTGAACAATCTCGACACACACATAATCCTACCCTTTTCATGAAAAAATATCTTTCACACACATGCTTGTATAGAAAAACAAGGGAGAGATTTTGAAGGGGAACAAGAAAGAGCGAGTGAAAGAGACGAAGGGTAGAGAGCAAATGAGAAAGAAAGAGAGGTATAAGAGTGATTTTCTCATCAGAGATGTTAGGCTATTTTTCACACACAAACACCGCAAGTATACGGGTCGCAACAAGTAATATAGAATAAGAGAGTGTCGAATCCCACGAGGAGTACTCAATTTACAATTACTAACTACTAACCGAAATTAGCTTCTAATTTATCCAAACAACAATATTCGATGGTTTTGTGCAAGAATTGAAATGTAAATAACAAAGTACAAGGAAAGAAAGGAAATTGCAAACCAAGCAACCAAAATAGTTCTTAAAGTATTTTTAAGGAACCTAGGGATGCAATCTACCCTCTAAATCCTCCAGCTACTAGTTTTCCTCATAGTTCAACTATCTATATAGAATTAACGATCGAGAACTCAATAGTATTCACAAATTCTTTCCCAAGATACAAGTGAAAATATCGAAACAAGATAATATGTTACTCCTAACATAAATTGATTAGACTTATTAAGCTTGGTAATTCCCACACAAGATTGCACAAGTCATATAGGTATATTTCTATCCTATACAAACTCACTCTAAACTAGGTAATCTTATGTTGTTCTACCTATGTCCAAACTTATATTCTCCTTTCCAAGTTCATATAGATTTCACACAACAATCGGTTCAATGGCCAAATGAACAGAAGCATAAACTATAAGATAGAACAATAAACTCATCAATGGATATCAAGAATAAATAAGGAAAACAACGTAAATGAATTATATTAGAGGTTTGATTACATCCCTAGCAAGAGAGTTTAGTTCATAGTTATGCAAAGAAAAATACAACGGAGGTGATAAATCTTATACACGTTCATAGCAGGAAAATGGAAAGATAAAATAGAGGAAGAGAAAGAAAAGCTCATTGAAGCTCAATCTTCTCGTCTCCTCTTGATTCCTATGGCTCCTTGGTGTTTTCTCCTCCAGGAGTTCTCTCAGACTCTCTCTCACTTTTGCTGCTAGTGTTTCCCCCTGTGATAGTCGTCTGATAGCAGAAAATAAGTTAAATAGCAGAGGCAAAACTGGCCACGATCTAGGAATTCTACAATATGTCTGTATTTTATGGCGCTGAGGTGCCAAATCTGGTGCTGCAGCGCCAAAACGACCGAAGAGGTAGTGCTGCAGCGCCACATTATCCAGGGGCTGGCACCGTGGCACCATGAGTTTGGCCCTGCAGCGCCATGGGATTAATGTCACTACAAGTGGCACTGCGGCGCCATGGCATTGATGCCACGGCGCTGCGGTGCCGTGGAGTGGTACTGCAGCGCCACGCGGTGCCACTTCCTGGCGCCACACGGTGCCACTTCCTGGCACTGCAGCTCCAGTTCTCTGGAACTTTTGGCGCTGCGGCGCCAAACTAGCGCCGCAGCGCCCAATTCTGCTGAGTTCCTCCTATTCTGGCGCTACTATATACAGTTGCTAAGATATTGTTCGACCCTCTCTACTCGCAAATGATCAAAATTGTCTTGTTTAGCCTCGGTTTCACTTGAAAAACTAGAATTCTCCTCTCGATGACTGCTCACCTGAAATACGCATCAAAAACAGTTTTATTAGAGATAAATTTAATAGCATGCAAATGTAAGTAAAACAATCTAAGGTTTTAAGATTAAAAGATGATAATAGAATTAACTATTATTAGTATATGAGAGAGGTAGATTCAGAGAATGAGTTAATCATAGTGGATAATAGATAGATAGAGAAATATTAGATTGAAGTGTTTTATTAAAGAGAAAGAGTAGACTTAGGAGGAGTTAATCATAGTGGATGATAGAGAGATAAAGGAATAATGTTTAGGTTGAAAAGTTTTAATTGTGTGTGTGAGAGAGAGAGAGAGAAGAATAATATTTGCGAGAGAGAGAGAGAGGGAGAGGGAGAGGGAGGGAGGGAATCATAGTAGGTGATAAAAAAGTAGAGGAATAATAATTTGACTGGAGAGTTTTAATTGAAAATAGAATTTAGTAGCACATGAATCAGTGAAAATGAGAAAGTAGCAATGATTATTCAAGAGAGATAGAGAGTGAGGAGTAAATCATAGTAGGTAATAGACATATAGAAGAATAATATTTAGGTTAGAGAATTCTATTAGAGATAAAATCTGATAGCACAATTGTAAAATATTCTAAGGTTTCAAGACTAAAAATGATAATATAAATAACGATCATTATTAATGTGAGAGAGAGAGAGAGAGATAGAGTAGATTATGGAGAATGAGTTAATTGTAGTGGCTGATAGAGAGAGAGGAATAATTTTTTAATTAGAGAGTTTTATTGGAGAGAGAGAGAGAGAGAGGTTTATTGGAGATAGAATTTGATAGTGCACAAATGTGAGTAAAACATCTTGAGATTCTAAGACTGAAGAATGATAATAGAATTTATGATAGTTTTTAACGAGAGAGAGAGAGAGAGAGAAGTTAATCATAATGGATGATAGAGAGATAGAGAGATATATATATTGGGTTAAAGTCTTATTAGAGAGAATTTGACAACGCACAAATATGAGTAAAACTTCCAAAGGTTTCAAGACCAAAAGTTGATAATAGAACTAATGACGATTTTTAGTGTGTGTGTCTGAGAGAGAGAGAGAGAGGGGGGGAGTTAATCGTAGTGGGTAATAGAGATAGATGAATAATGTTTATTTTAGGGAGTTTTCTTGGAAATAAATTTAATAGCACACAAATATAA
>JXTC01000210.1:448513-463067 GCA_002914845.1 Trema orientale
CTTCCTATTCTCTATAGAACAAACTCTTGCAATCTCATGTGTTGAGAAAATTGCAAGTGCCTAAAGTGTGTGTTTTAAGAAATTGTACGCAACGCTCACACGTTCATCCAGTTGTGCTTGAGGCTTGGATTAGAAGATCGTAGTTTAGAAGACAAAAAAGCTAGGATCCCCTGATAGGCTACAAGAGGTATTAGATCTATTTCTTTGTATATTCCTATTTGATATGAATTAATACTATGCAGTCATATAGTCAATTGTTTTGAGAAAATTTTTGAATGTTCCTGGGCCAATTTTCCGCTGCGAAAATCATTTTAAATCCAACAATAATTTCATTTAGCATTTGTTTAGTAATAAAATAAATTACGAGGCATGTGGATGGGGAGAATAGACAAAGAGTGACAATACATGAAATTTTGTTCTAGACTATTGTGGGTTTCTAACATTTTTATCTATAAAAAACAAAAAAAATTACAAAAATACGAAAATCAGGTCTTTTTTTCAAATTTTCGTACGGTTTTTATTAGAAAAATATTAATTTTAAAAAAAAATAGAAAAATACTATTTTTAGAATATTAGTTACTAATTTATGAAAACTGCTTACCGGTTACTGGTTACTAGTTATATACTAGTTATAAATGCTTTTAGTTACTAATTATCAATTTCTAGAAACTGATTACTGGTTATTAGTTACTATTTTTAAAAATGATATAAATTTATAATACAATGATTCAAATAGGGATAATATTATATAATATAGAGAGCGAATTACGGGGCCTAAGATATGGTGAAGAAGATTACGTGGACTAAAATCACCTCTCTTGGGTTGGTGTCCCTACTCCTGTCCCAGAAATAAAAATTAGCTACGTGTCTTTTAGACTTAACTCCCACGAAGTCTTGCTTGGAGAGAATAATAAGAAGAAACCTAGCATCTTCTTGGCTGAAAGTGTGCCCCCAACGCACATAGCCTCATACAGATCCGATTTCCTTTTTTCTATGAGATATGTTCCCAGTTCCTTGAAAGAGATTAATTGTGCTGCTTAGATTTTCTTTTAACAGGAAAAATTCTTTGTTTTGTCACCTGGGCAATTGAAGGTCTTGTTTGATGGCCGTCATCAGATTTGTGGTTGTCTTTGCCTGGGAATGACCCAAATGGAAAATTTTCCGGCATTTTTTTATCAACTGAAATCGTCCAAGGACAAGTGAAACTATCATCGGATTAATTGGTCAATTGCAATCAAGGGATCTATGAAAGCATAAAACTTACTAAAAACCTCCATAAAAATTCTGAAACTTTTATTTCATATTTTTATTCATATAATTTATCTTCTTCCAACAAAATAATTGTAGAAAGATCTCCAATCCCCCTCCCCCCTCCCAAAAACAAAAAAAACTCCTAAACTCAAAATATATAAATATAGCACCAATTCAGAAGTATTATTTTTTTTACTTATATATGAGTATTATTTTGGCAAAAATTTTATCATGCATATTTTTTTATAATAAAAAATAAGAGAGATAAATAGTATTAATAATGTACATCTTTATAACCGTTAGATCATAATGATGATTCAACGATTAAAAAAAAATACCTACATATAAATAAAAAAAATACTTATTAAATTGGCAAACATGTATATATATACACGTTATTTACTTTCATCCAACTTTTTATACAGAAGTAGAAACCTGACAGATCAAAAGAATAAACTCCACTTGGACTAAGGACAACGATTCAGTTTCTGCATAAGTTGTATATCAAATCCTTTGATTGTCTTTCTTGTTTCTACTTTACTTGTTCACCAACAAACATCTCCTCAACTATTCAATGTTAAAAACGTATAATGATGTGGCACTATTTTATTAGCGAGACATGACTTAAGACAGGAAAATGGGGACATAGGACTTTAGTCCGGGATGGGATAGCGAGGCCGTGGGTATTTGCAAGCTGATAATCATTATTAAATGAGAAATTTATACAAGTACCCGTTTTTATAACTTATTTTCATAAATACTGATTTTAATTTTTTTTTCAAAAATACCTGTTTTTATACATATTTCATGTACAAAATATTAGTAGTATATATTTCCAATGTAAATTTTTCATGAAATGTGTACTACGGTATACATTTGATATATGAAATGTATACCGTCGTATATATTTCATATGTAAAATACTAATGAACTACATTTCTAACAAAACAAGTATAAAAAAGGATATTCACGACATAAAATTAAAAAACGAGTATGTATCGAAATATAATTTGAAAAAAAGACATTTATGAACTTTTTCCTTATTAAATGGGGTGCTAAATATTCTTCTTGTTTTTTTGGGGTCATCTTTTTGAGAAAAGGACATGGTTAGGACTAATTTGGGTCAAAATGACTTTTCGTGCATTTTTCTAAAAGTGACATTTTTAGAAATGTCAAAGATATCTTGATAATATGTCAAAAGCTTTTTGATCATAAAACAGTCCTAAATAATGATTTTTTCATAGTCAAAAAGCTCTTAACCTAAGTCAAGATGTCCTTAATACTCTTAGAAATATCATTTTTTTTTAAATGCAGGAAAAAATCATTTTGGCCCAAATTAGTCCTATCCATATCATTTTCTCCATCTTTTTCCTAAATGGCCGCTGGGATTACGACTACGGGTCATAAATTTGTAATTTTATGTATGTGCTTGGCAAGGAAAACGACATCGAAGATGGGAAATTGGAAAGTTTGCAGGATCATTTAAATGGATTTTATTATTAAAGATGAAAAATAAACTATAACTAACAAATCCCTTTTAGGCGGATCCTAAATAAAACACTGTTAAAGAAAAAGGTTACAAAATTTTTTCCTGAAAAAGGAATGTACAATGACTATAAAATGGTCTAATGATCTCTACAATTCACCAGATTGGTCTTCATCATCTGGTGAAGATGAACCATCACTCCTACCACTATTCTCATATACTTGTTTTATGATTGGAGTGCATACTGCTTCCACCTCTTTCAACTGCTCATCATAATCCTCCTTATCAGCATCTTGATTGTCGTCCAACCACTCAAGAGCCTCTTTCAAAGCACTCTCAATCTTCTCCTTGTCAATTGAGTCGATCTTATTCGCGAGCTTGTCATCGTCGTTTATGGTGCTCTTCATGTTGTAAAGATAGGCTTCAAGTTTGTTCCTTGAATCAATCTTTTCTTTCAACTTCTTATCCTCTTCGGCAAACTCCTCAGCTTCCTCGACCATCCTATCAATCTCTTCTTGGCTTAGACGACCCTTGTCATTTGTTATGGTAATGGTTTGCGACTTTTTCGCTGCTAAATCCTCTGCTTTGACATGTAGAATCCCGTTTTTATCAACCTCAAAAGTCACCTCAATTTGGGGTACTCCCCTGCAACATATATATTGAAACATTATGTTATCAAATATAACAAGATGTGGGACTCATTAAAAATCAGTAACACAATCTTGATATGAGACTATTTAGGTTCCAAATCAAGAACAAGAAAGTAGCACAATTTTTTTCTTACCTTGGAGCAGGTGGAATGCCAGAGAGTTCAAAACTTCCTAGCTCATGACAATCCTTTGTCATGCTTCTTTCACCTTCATATACTTTAATGAATACTGAGCTTTGTTGGTCTTGGTAAGTGGTAAATACCTTGGACTTTTTAGTTGGGAAAACTGTGTTCCTTGGTATCAACTTTGTCATAACACCACCAATTGTTTCAATACCCAAACTCAGGGAAGTAGCATCAATCACAACCATATCTGCGGGCAAATCAACAAACAAATCACACTACGAACTCAAATCTTCAAGTTCATGATATGGAAATCATATATCATAAATTTTAAAAAGGAAAAGAGGGAAAAAAAAAAAAGAGAAACAAAGAAAAACTCATTACTTTTAGTTACATCTCCTCCTTCACCACTGATAATGGCACCCTGAACTGCTGCACCATAGGCCACAGCCTCATCAGGATTAACACCCTTGTTTGGTTCTTTGCCATCAAAGAATTCTTTCAACAATTGTTGGATCATGGGAATTCTAGTACTGCCTCCAACAAGCACAATCTCATGGATATCGCTTTTCTTAAGGCCAGCATCTTTCAAAGCCATTTTCACTGGCCCCATAGTCTTCTTAAACAGGTCCATGTTCAACTCCTCAAATCTAGCCCTTGTTAACAGTTCCGAGAAATCAACACCATCAAAAAGGGACTCGATTTCGAGTCTCACTTGATGCTGGTTGCTCAGTGCTCTCTTAGCTCTTTCACATTCCTTTCTAAGTTTCCCAAGAGCCTTATTCTCCTTGCTAATGTCCTTGTTATATTTCTTCTTGATCAGCTTGATGAAATACTCCATCACTCTATGATCAAAGTCCTCACCACCTAGATGAGTATCTCCACTTGTAGCCAACACTTCAAAAACTCCATTGTCGATGGTCAAGATGCTGACATCAAATGTACCACCTCCAAGATCAAACACCAGAATGTTCTCTTCTCCTCCTTTCTTGTCTAGGCCATAGGCAAACGCTGCTGCTGTCGGCTCGTTGATTATTCGAGTCACATTGAGCCCGGCTATGGTGCCTGCGTCCTTTGTTGCCTGCCTCTGCGCATCATTGAAATAAGCTACAAAGAAAATAGATGATTAAACAAATTAACACCAAATAAATAAATAAATAAATAACCACAACCAATTGTTGAATAAAAGATTTAAATATCAAACAACTTATAGCATGAACTACACTTAATTTACTAAATATTTGAACTAAGTAACTAGTATCCTTTTTGTACCTGGAACGGTGATAACGGCGTCCTTTATTTGTTTCCCAAGATACTGCTCGGCCGTCTCCTTCATCTTCCCCAAAACCATTGCGCTTATTTCTTCAGGGCTAAAGACCTTGGTTTCTCCTTTGACTTTAATCTCCACATAGGGCTTACCGGCCTTATTGACTACCTTAAAAGGCATGAACTTAATGTCTCTTTGTACTTCTGGATCATCAAATCTGACCAAAAAAAAAAAAAAGAAGCCAACCCCAATTCAGGTATCACTCATATTGAAACAAAAAAATCACCTGTTTTACTTTTTTAAATTAGACGTTAGAAATTGTAACTTACTTTCGCCCAATAAGCCGCTTTACGTCGAAAATGGTGCGTTCTCCATTGAGAGTGGCTTGATTCTTTGCGGCCTCACCTATGAGACGCTCGGTATCAGTGAATGCAACCCAAGAAGGGGTGATCCTGTTGCCTTGGTCATTGGCTATAATCTCCACGTGACCGTTCTTCAAGACTCCCACACAAGAATATGTGGTACCGAGATCGATTCCGATTACGGTTCCGGGCTCAGATGCACCAGCTGCTACAACAGCTAGTCCAAACCAAAATACTGAGAGAAAAAAACCACAAAGCAAAAAAAAAATAAATTAGTTTTTATAATGAAAGAACGTATATATGAATCTTTTGCTGAACAAGAAAGGAAAAGGTTTTTTTTTTAAGACTAATATAAGATTTTTAACTTTATGTGATTTAGTTCACTTAGACTTATAACTTAAAGAAGAAGGTCAAAGGATAACTAAGTCCCCTGAAAAAATAAAAAACGACGCGGGGAGAACAAGAAAAATAAACAAACTAATTATTGAAGCAATTAACATTATTGTACAAAACTACTAAAGTGAAAAAAAAAAAAAACAACAACAACATCAACAACAACGCGAGGAGAACAAGCAAACTAAACAAACTAATGATTGAAGCAAATTAACATTATTAATGTACAAAACTACTAAAGTGAAGGAAAAAAAAAAAAACCAATTACTTTAGAATGAAACCCATCTGAATCTTTTGGTAAAAGAGAACAAAAAGTTGGAAAAGTAATAATTCTGATCGTAGAGAAAGATGAATATAGAGAAAAAGAGTACTAACAACTCTGATATCTTACGTGAAAGAAAGAGCAGTGAGAAGGCTTTTGTGTTCTTGGCTGCCATGGCTTCTTGAATGCGAACGATGACAAAGAAGAATTAAAAAGAGGAAAGAAGATTCAGAATAATAAGAAGACGAAGAAGTGAGTGGTGATATGGGAATGTGATTAAGCATGTATTTATAGCTTTTCGCACGAGGACTCTTAATACGACTCGAATGGCTTATTTTGGTTGGTCACGTATGTCCAAACACTAAATTAGTCAAATACAAAGTGCTAGAGTGTCTTCCCAATTAAAATTCGCCACATGAGCTTATTAACAATTTTGTATATTTTCCTTTGACGTTTTTTTCTTTCCCCTTTTTTGGGCTTTTTCTTCCTTTCTTTTTTTAAAACTTCTTGGCTTTACCGTGTTGTTTATCCTTTACTTTCTTAATTTTTTTCGTTCAATAATGGAATTTATTAAGAAAATAGGCCTTTACTTTCTTAATCCTTTTCGTCCGTTAATGGAATTTATTAGGAAAATAGGCTATAATACTTCAAATACTGAAAGACTTAACAATACTTTTAAAAATGCCTCCCAAAAAGAAAAAAAGGAAAAAGACTTAACAATACTTTAACTGCTTCACCAATTTTATTATGAATGGCATCATGAATGTATAATAAAAAGACTCAATCATACAGAGGCACTATTTTTGACATAAAGATTATTCTTTTTTCAACTGGAGCTTCAAGATAAGATATATTTGCTGGGTACGGACTCATAGACTCCATCCATATGTTCGGCTAAGGGCATTTCTAACCCATCCCTCTATTTTGGTGTAATTTTTACTCTATTTTAGAATAATTTTTATATCAAATAGTAATTTCATCTCTAGCTCATTACTCTATTTCTAATACCAAAAGGAATAATCTCAATATATTCCTTTTTATCTACTTTTTATATAATTTTATTCTAATTCCCCACTATTTATCAATTTCACCAATAATGCCTATATTTTTTTTTTTTACGTATTGATCCAATAATATGTTTTATTATTTAACAAAGTTGTAGAAACTTATAGATTAATAAATTATATTTTATTAACTAAAATTACTAATTTATAAAATTATATATTATTTAAAAAGTGAAATTACATTAAGAAAATCTTACAATGAACCCAAAATATTACATTTAATAATTAAACATAAATATAAATGCGAACATTATGTTATTTTAATGTTTAAAAGATGGAATTTATGTAATAGTATTGCTTTATATATATTTTGCATTATGTTTAATGTTCAAATAGTTTAAATATTATGTCATTTTATTTAATATCCATATATAACTTTCATGTACCCACGTTATAAATAGATATTTCATATTATTTACATATTAAATTTACTCCATATAAATTTAACTATGAAATAAAGATATGGAACATAAAAAAGAAGATTTTAATTTTTTGGTACTAAAAAATTATTAATTTTGGCCAAAACTATGCAAGCAGGGTCAAAACTAAAAAAAATTAAGATTCACTTGTGAATTTTTTTACAAATAAAAAAAGAGTTTTAAAAAAAGGGGGCATTTGTGAACAGTACCACACCAAAATTAATGTGGTATTGTTCACCAGTAAGCCCAAATGCCAAATTGGTATTCTACCATAATTATCTCATAATTATAATATTTTATTAATCAAAATTTTAATCTCATTAAAATCAAGCTCCAATTTCTTTGGAAATCATGAAAACAAATAACTATCCTTATATTATTATTATCCTTTTAATTAATATAATTAATCTCATTAATTATTATTAATTATTAATTATTAATCATATTAAGCCAAGTCCCAATGCCAAAAATATATTTCCCAAGCCATTTTAGCATAAGTTGGAGAAGCTCTAATATGATCTTGCTTGATATATTGGTCAAAATATTCACGGCCCCAGGAATACATATTGATATTTTTCTATAATTTCGAGAATTTAATGGCAATAAAAGTTGTTTCCAGATTTGTAGAATAGGATTCGAATCCTATATCTAACACCCCCTAAATGATCGCAAAAACTATTTAATTTCCCAAAATATTTCTTACTAGCTTTAATTTTAAGAAACAAAACGATTTACATTTGATTTACATTTAAAATTTTTTAGTGTATCTCAACTTATTAAAAATTCTAGTATGTAACTACTAAAAAAATACGCCGTACTTTTACATCAAATGTTATGCCCAAACTTGAGACTACGGCCAAGAATTTAATTCAGGGCAAAAATAAAAATTACTTCAAGAAGAAGTAGAAATTTAAAAAATTATACAAATAATTGGAAAATGGGCTCCACTTGACTTTTTACAAAGCGGTGGACTGCCCCTCGACCTTTTCTTAAGAATCTTAAGACTGACATTAAGAAGACAACTGATCAATGCTTAACAGTTCTTATGAGTATGAATCATTAATTTACATAATAATAAATTTACATAACTCATTTACTCCGAAAAAACCTTGTCCATTTAATCTATATTATAACAAGGAAACATATAGATCTTCGAAGTTTGGCGATGTTCCAGAAGATACCACTTTAATTAGTATTAACAAAGCTACCATAAGTATAAGTCGTATAATTATTCATTCTTACGATGACTGACGTATAATTACTCATTCTCTAACACTCTAAGAGACAACTAATCAATGCTTCTTATCCAGTGTTAATCATTAATTTACATAACTCATTTACTCCGGAAAAAACTAAACCGTTTTATAATACATATTTTTTTGTTATAAATATCTCTGGGCTTAGTTTCTATTTTTCTTTTTCATGGGAAAAAATTCTAAGCTTATATGTAAATTTTTCTCATTGTAAATATTTTGCGCAAAATTATCTTAGCAATAGTTTTATCTGTAATAAACCAATATATCATTATCATTGTACTATATATATATATATATAGGGCACCAATCCAGTAAGTATTTTTTTTTACCTATTTTATAGGTATTATTTTATTTAATTAAAATTTATCATCCGCATCTTTTCATAATAAAAAATAGAGAGAGAAAATTATTAAATAGTAGGAATTTATTTTTATTTTTATTTTTTTTTTAACTACTCAAATTATAATAGTCTTAGATAATGATCCAATAGTTAAAAAAAAAAAGCTATAAATAGGTAAAAAAAAATACCTATTGAATTGAGAACCATGCATATTATTTATATATATTATAATTTTTTTTCAAGAACTTTTATCCCAATTTATGTGGTATATGAGTTATTACCATTTCAATCAATGAATTTGAACTTAACATAAATGAATTTAGTAATATTTATAAGTTAAATAGTGAGATCCCACATGCATGATATTAAAAAATTACAATAAGATTTAAGGCATCTAGCATTATTCAATTGGTATACACCTATAGTTATTATTCTATTCTGTCTCACGTTACTACAAAGAATTAATATTTTCTCAAGGAACAAATTTTTTCATATTCATGTATATACTTGCAACTTAAGAATTTAATCCCAAATATGAGGTCAGGTGACAGGCACTAAGTCTCTAATTTAAATTTATTAATCTACCATTTTTGAAAAACAAATTAACAATTAAAGAAGGTTATTTTTCTTTTAAATTGAGGTAGAGGGTTTTTATTTTTTTAATTAATTCACTTTGAAATTGTTTGAATTCTATTCTTTCAACTACGCATTTTGTCGCATGAGATTGTTATTTATTTTTCTTAAGGAAAATATTGGATTTTTTTTTATCTAATTTAAATATTGAACATACCGACTAGTACAACACTCTGAAAATTTAGTCATCTAACCAAAAACAATCCTCCAATAAAGAAAATGAAAACTTTGCAAGAGAAAATACCCTGACCTTTCATAGACAGAGCACACTCTCCCACCATGTCAAACAAAAAAGTCCATAGCAAGCGGTCCAAATACACCAAGAAATCATACAAAAAGTAGTGTGCTGGAACCGGTTTTCGTACTCAAATAAAATTTTCCCTCATTAAAGCTTACAAGCTCAATATCTAAAGCTATTTTAAACAAAATTTCAGAATCAATCGAATGATTTTGAACCCAAAAAACATTGAAAATTAAACTATTCTTCTATTGAAGAAGAAGAAAAATAAGCAAATAGATATTAACACCCTTTTTCATGGTTAAAATTTTGAAACTATAGAACACAGATACAAAATGAACAAAGGAAAAGAAAAAACACCATGATCAACTCAATTCTCTACAACTCAGCATTCGATTCTTCATCCTCAGAACCAGAAGAACTTCCACTACTCTTCTCGTAGACTTGCTTTATGACTGGATTGCATACTGCCTCCACCTCTTTCAGCTTCTCATCATAATCTTCCTTCTCAGCATTTTGATTGTCATCCAACCATTCAAGAGTCTCCTTTAAAGTGCTCTCAATCTTCTCTTTGTCGTCTGAGTCAATCTTATCCGCAAGCTTGTCCTTGTCGTTTATGGTGCTCTTCATGTTGTAAACGTAGGTTTCAAGCTTGTTCCTGGCATCAATCTTTTCCCTCAACTTCTTATCCTCTTCGGCGAATTCTTCAGCCTCCTTTACCATTCTTTCAATCTCTTCTTGACTTAGACTACCCTTTACGTCTGTGATGGTAATGTATTTTGAGTTCTTCGCCGCCTTGTCCTCTGCTTTTACATGGAGAATCCCATTGGCATCAACTTCAAAAGTGACCTCAATTTGGGGAACTCCCCTGTTATAAATATCAAAACATATATTAGACAATGGCAATAAAAAATTTTCTCATCAAATTTCAAATAAGTTCATGGTTGTTAGTATCTGTATACCTTGGAGCAGGTGGAATGCCAGAAAGATCAAATCTCCCAAGCTCGCGACAATCCTTTGTCAAGC
This sequence comes from Trema orientale, assembly GCA_002914845.1. Classification (NCBI taxonomy): domain Eukaryota; kingdom Viridiplantae; phylum Streptophyta; class Magnoliopsida; order Rosales; family Cannabaceae; genus Trema; species Trema orientale. The sequence continues at coordinate 459,283 of JXTC01000210.1, forward strand.
TTCTTTCACCTTCATATACCTTGATTGAGACTGTTGTTTGCTGGTCTTGATAAGTGGTAAACACCTGAGACTTCTTAGTTGGAATGACTGTGTTCCTGGGAATCAACTTTGTCATGACACCACCAACAGTTTCGATACCCAAGCTCAAAGGAGTAACATCAAGCAAAAGCATGCCTGCAAATCAAAAAAAAAAAATCTAATCAGCATTCTATTTTATAAGCGTACCCTCTAAATAACAAATGCTGAAGTCTAAAATTTGAATGACAATTTCAGTACCTTTGGTTTCCTCGCCGCCTTCACCGCTGAGGATTCCACCCTGAACAGCTGCACCATAGGCTACAGCCTCATCAGGATTGACACCTTTGTTTGGTTCTTTCCCATCAAAAAAGTCCTTCAAAAGTTGTTGGACCTTGGGAATTCTAGTACTTCCTCCGACAAGCACAATCTCATGGATATCGGTTTTCTTAAGGCCTGCATCTTCCATAGCCTTTTTCACCGGCCCCATGGTCTTCTTAAACAAGTCCATGTTCAATTCCTCAAATCTAGCCCTCGTCAATGGTTCCGAGAAATCGATTCCATCAAAAAGAGACTCAATCTCAACTCTTACTTGGTGCTGGTTACTCAAAGCTCTCTTAGCTCTTTCACATTCCTTCCTAAGCTTACCAAGAGCTCTGTTGTCCTTACTAATGTCCTTGTTATACTTCTTCTTAATCAGCTTGATGAAATAGTCCATCACTCTATGGTCAAAATCCTCTCCACCCAAATGGGTATCTCCACTTGTGGCTAAAACCTCGAACACTCCATTATCAATAGTCAAGATACTAACATCAAACGTACCACCTCCAAGATCAAACACCAAAATGTTCTTCTCTCCTCCCTTCTTGTCAAGACCATAGGCGATAGCCGCAGCCGTCGGTTCATTGATAATTCGAGCCACGTTGAGGCCGGCTATGGTACCCGCGTCCTTCGTCGCCTGCCGTTGCGCATCATTGAAATAAGCTACAAACAAAGACCGAAATTCAATTAACAATCAATTTTTTTTACACTCAAGTACACCACAGTTAAAAGCTATATTATAACATAATCTCTACCTGGAACGGTAATAACAGCGTCTTTTATTTTCTTCCCCAAATACTGCTCAGCCGTCTCCTTCATCTTTCCCAATACCATAGCGCTTATTTCCTCAGGGCTAAACACCTTGGTTTCACCTTTGACTTTGACCTGTATATAAGGCTTGCCCTCTTTGTTCACCACCTTATATGGCAAAAATTTTATATCCCTCTGAACTTCAGGGTCGTCAAACCTATCCAAAAAAAAAAAAAACAACCAAGACCCCTTTCAGAAATCCCAATACGGACACAAAACAACACCTATATCGATTTATGAAAGAGAAAAAAAAAACTTACTTTCTCCCAATAAGGCGCTTAACGTCAAAAATGGTGCGTTCTGGGTTAAGAGGCGCTTGGTTCTTGGCAGCCTCTCCAATGAGACGCTCTGTATCAGTGAATGCGACCCATGAAGGGGTTATCCTGTTACCTTGATCATTCGCTATAATCTCTACGTGATCACTTTTGTACACTCCCACACAAGAATACGTCGTTCCAAGATCGATTCCTATTACAGTTCCAAGCTTAGCTGAGCTGTCATCCGCTGCCTCTAGTCCCACCAAAAATTCTGCCCCCACAAAAAACAAAACAAATAAATAAATAAAAACTCATCTCAACTGGTCATTCAGTTAACTGCACCAAAATGTTGTTTAGTTTTATGAAAAACCATATAACATAAAATCAAAGTAATAACAAAAACCATAGATTTTCTCTCTCTCTAAAAACTTACGTGATAAAAAGAGAAGCAAAAACGACAACATTCTCATCTTTTTTGATTCCATCTTGGTCTTGGACTTTCTCTCGGAATCTCTTCTCGGCTTCTTTCTCTGTTGCGTAACCAAAATATGAAATCTCTCTGTTTTGCTTTGATTCGTAATGAAGTGAGGATTTTAAAGCCCGTATATATATATACACACACAATATAGTGGTTGGGGGTTCAGGAAATTACCAGAGTGTTCCATCCAATTATTCCATGCCACGTCAGCTTAAATAGTAAAAACTTAAAGAGGAAAGTTTGTCTAATTAGGGATGGCACATTTCAGATTGAGTGTTCTCTCCACTCATGCGGTGCCATGTCAGCATATTTGGTTGTTACCCTATGGGTCTTACACGTAGAAAGCCCAATAGATGCTCGACACGTTTGAAAACGCATGGGTCCGATTGTTTTTGTCCCGAACTTTCTTGAGTTTAGAAGAGAACGAGAGAGAGAGAGAGAGAGAGAGAGGCGGTGCGATTGACAAATGAAACGGTGATACGAGTCATGCGACGAAGCTTTTGTTTTCCGGCACTTGCATTGCAACGACAGGCAGTTTAGAAATTACATTAAATGGCATGTCGATGTACAAAACGATGTAAAATTTCTTGTCGTTTATTCAGAAAACGACAGTCGTGTGTGCAGCAAGTAATAACTGTTCGGGCTTTGGTTGAGTGGTAGCTCTTGCAATGCAAAATCTGTTGTTCGACTTAAAAAAGCTCAAAACGAAAGACCAACTACACAAATTTTGCAAATAATTCAAACAAAAGGTCCTAAAACGCTATATTCATTCAAAAAGTCCTAAAACTCCACCGAAAAAAAAAAAAATTCAGAATACACTATGGTTGATTAATGACCGGAATTGCATATTCATAAGTGCACATCAAAAACAATGTAATATATTTGAATGGACCAATAGGGTTGGGACTACGTTTTGAGCTTTTGAGCTACGAAGCTCTTTACAAACATGGTCCAACATGCATAGAAAGTCTCTCACAATCACAAAAATCCGAAGTGGGTTAGCTTTTTCTTTACTCACATATATGAAAGTAAGGTCTCTTGACATAACTCTATCTTTCGGATGTGCGCACGATGAAAAGAATATGGAACAGTGAAAAAATTCCGAATATTTTTTAGGTTTTCATTTAGAAACTTTTACGAGTCCCCCATCAAGTAGTCAATGGACTTAATGATCATGGAACTTAATGAAGTGATGCTATGAGACACTTTAAGATACCTAAGATCACATAAGGTATTAATTTTTATCAGTTTTTCGCTGAGTGGTTATAAGTATCCTACCTAAAGGTGCTCTATAGTATCATTTCATCTTTTACTGAAAAATGATATCTCGCGTGGTACTAGGCACCTTAAGGTGCTCTATAGTAGTAATGTAATATTATATATGATTATGACAATTGGTCACAAGTAATTGTGCCGTATAATATTTTTCAAAATTGTCTTCGAAATCTATAAGTTCTCACATTCTAATAATGTATAGTCTAGCTTTAAGAAACCCCTAAAACTTCACCTATCTAATTATAAAGTATTAAAAAATAAACACCCTAAGCCTAGAATCTGATCCACAATAAATGCAATATCATGTGATGGAAAGCATCAAACATTTTTGCGGACAATTGAATTCGAAATACCTCTTAACCACTTTCACGGCATGTTTGGTGGTCCGGATTAAAGAATGGGACTGGACTCCTTTGTCCAGTCTCATGTTTGGCCCCAGGGAAGGATTGGACAAAAAAGTCTGGGCCTCTTTTTTAGTCCCCTTCCCATGGGACTAAATTATCCTAAATAGAACTTGGGTTAATTTAGGGTTTAGGGTTTAGAACTTGAGTTAATTTAGTCCCAAGTCCAATATCTTTTGTTTTTTTTTTATTTCTTTAATAATTTATTTAATTAATATAAATATATAA
>JXTC01000210.1:466765-524722 GCA_002914845.1 Trema orientale
ATCATTATCTCTCATTGACTTCATCTCCTCATTCATGGCATCGATCCACTTTTGAGAATTGGAACTTTGTTTGACTTGTGTGAAGTTGATTGGATCATTTTCTACTATCCCAATGTCAAACTCATGTTCTTGGAGATATACGACATAGTCATCCAGAATCGCACTTCTCCTTTCTCTAATGGACCTCCTTAAAGGCACTAGTTCTTGAGGCTATTGAGTTTGCTTTACAGGAGCATTTAACTCAACTGAGACAGGAACTTCCTAAACATTGTCTTGAACTGGAGCGATTGCATCTTAAACAACGATATTATCAGGAACATGATCCTAAGTATCCTGACCATTGCCAATAGCAATCATAGGAAGAGAAACTAATTCTTCTTCAAAAATAATGTCCCTAATCTTATCTTCCCTCTCAAACTCAATATCCTCAAGAAATATGGTATTTTCCGTTTCAAAGAAAAACTTTAATGTGGGATCATAAAACTTATAGTCTCTGGATATTTCAGAATACCCTACAAAGTAGCAGCTAACTGTTCTTGAGTCCAGTTTCTTTTCATTGGGCGTGTAAGGTCTTGCCTCAGCTGGACAATCACATATGTATAAATGACTTATACTGGACTTTCGCCCAGTCCAGAGTTCATAAGGGGCTTTAGCTACTGCTTTACTTGGTACTCTATTAAGGATATATGCTGCAATTTTGAGTGCGTCTCCCCATAGTGATTCTGGTAAGGTGAAATGACTAATCATACTCCTTACCATATCCTTTAGTGTTTTATTGCGCCGTTCAGCAACACCATTCATGCTAGGTTGCTCAGGCATAGTGTATTGCGGGACGATGCCGCACTCTTCTAAATACTTAGCAAAGGGCCCTGAACGTTGTTCACCTGATCCGTCATACCGACCATAGTATTCACCACCACGATCAGATTTGACAGCCTTAATTTTCTTATCAAGCTGATTTTCAACTTCAGCTTTATAAGCCTTAAATACGTCCAGTGATTGTGACTTCTCATAAATTAAGTATATGTACCCATAGCGAGAATAATCATCTATGAACGTGATAAAGTACTGTTATCCATTCCAAGAAGCCGTAAGGAATGGACCACAGATATCCGTATGTATCAGTTCTAAGACGCTAGAGCTCCTATTGGCACCTAACTTCCTAACGTTTGTCTGTTTCCCCTTTATACANATTAGTTAATTTTCGTTTTGTACCTTTTGAATTAACATGCAAAGTTTCATTAACGGAGGGTTGGGTATTTAATATATAAAGATTGTCATTAAGAAAACCGGTACCAACAACAATTGAATCACGCATAAGACTAAATAAATTATTTCCAAAGAACAAGTAAATCCAGATTTGTCCAATACAGAAATAGAAATCAAATTCCGTCTTAAAGACGGTACCACAAAAGTCTCATACAAAATCCAAATGTTTTCCAGTATTCAAATATAATCTAAAGTGCCCAATGGCCTCCACCAAAGCTGTTTAACCGTCGCCCACATAGATGAATCTTTCATCATCACTTGGCTTCCGGCTCCACAGGCAACCCTGCATAGAAACACTAACGTGAGTAGTAGCACCCGAATCTACCCACCAAGTGTCCTTAGGTACAGAAGTTAAATTAACTTCAGAACAAACATAAATGAGAAACTTACCCTTCTTAATACGCCAAGCTTTGTACTTAGCACATTCCTTCTTCAAGTGTCCACCATTTCCACAAAAGAAGTAACCTTGCTCATCTTGCTTCTTCTGTGCCTTAGCAGGTGGAGCTACTGCAGCTTCCTTACCTTTATCCATTTTCCTCTTCTTTTCCTTAGAGGTAGTGGTCAAGTTAGCACTTTCAGGCCTTAAGGCTTTGATTTTCTCTTCCTCCTGAATACAAATGGCTATTAATTCATTAATATTTCATTTGTCCTTTTGGGCGTTGTATATGGTCTGTAGGTTCCCATACTGATTAGGAAGAGAAAGCAAAACTAAGGCCACAAGCAAATCCTCATAGATTTCTAACTTGAATTCTTTAAGCTTGCCAGCCAAATGAGACATCTGCATGATGTGCTCCCTTCATTTGCCACTGTACGTCATTGAGATGAGTTTCCCTAAGGTACTAATCATCTCACCATTTTCATTCTTGAGATATAATTTCTCAAGAGCAGCAAGGAAATCTTTAGCATTTTCCTCGTTTGGCAAAGAGCCCCGCATGACTTCTGGAATAGAGCGCTTCATGATCATGACACTCATACCATTAGACTTTTCCCAAAGCTCAAAGTTCCTTTTATCCTCAGTGGAACTTTCTTTCGTAAGAGCAGGGGGTTTGTCCTTTCTGAGTGCCAGGTCAAGATCCATACAATTCAATACGATCATGACATTCTCTTTCTAGGACTTAAAGTTTGTGCCCATAAGGACATGAATAGTACTTAAATTGGCAGAAAAATTAGCAGCAGAAACTGTACAGAAAACAAAATAATACCATAAATTAAACATGCTCACAACTTAAATGTCATATATAGGCATACAATATAATCACAAATATATAAATATGACATGTATCACATAAGGTGGACTACCATCACAAGATACCTAGCGCAACATTAATAGGTCTTCCTTTGGGCCGACGTATTAACTTGCAAGTGGTACTCTTAGGTGCAATAATCAAATACTGACAGTAAATCCTGTCAACCAACAAACCTTCCTTTGGGCCAATTTATTGCTCACATAGAAACCAAACAACCGTCACATACTCATTATCATAGGTGCGTTTGTTGTCGTGCCAAATAACCACCTTCCTTTGGGCCAATAGTTATCCGCATTAACAACAAAACCACAACATCTTTATACGTTAGACTAAACAAAACTACACAACATAGGTTACTTTGGCAACATATTGCTTTATCGTGTTTAATCTAACATATAAGATAAATGGTGCAATGAAAATCATCCGAAATGCCCAAGCAAATAAAGTTTTCATAAGCACGAACCAAAATTAATTGAGTTTATGAAATTTATCAACTCTTAAAACCAAACAAGAGTTTTCAACGGATAAATTTGAGTCTAACTTTAGTGGATTTGAGGTAATGAACTTAATTTGTCAAGTTTTGGATTGGAACTCCTCGAATTAAGTCAAAACCGACTCAATTCTACCCAAAACAGGACCCAAAATCTCAAATTAGATAAAAAAAAAAGATCTATAGTGGCAGCAGAGGTGGCGCTGCGGCGCCCTGAAATGGTGCTGCAGTGCCGTGAAGTAGCGCTGCAGCGCCACCTTTCGGGATGTGGCGCTGCGGCGCCACGGCCTATAAAAAAAAAAAAAAAATTTATAAATTTACCCGAAAAACCTAAGGCAAAAAAAAAACTTCAATCCGTGATTATTAGCCTCTAATCACAAACCTTATGATCTAAAACTCAATTTTTAACCCTCATAGCATCAAATACTCAATAATTCATGTAAAATTACAAATCATGCATGTATAATCTAAACCCTAAAAAACTAAATAGGCATAGATTTTGAAAACTACAGATATGCATGAAAACCTAATCAATTTTAACATGAAATCCCGCTCTGATACCACTTGTTATATATGAATATAGGATTGCAAAACACCAATCACAACCCTAGATCATTCATGTAAAACTGATAGGTAGGGATTCATTGAGTATACCTGAGTCCATGATTAATACCGTAGTCTGGACGATAAACCGAAAGCGGAAGCACAAGAAATTGACTGTAATTGCTAGAGGGTTTAGTCTTCTGTAGCCTAAAACCTAATGTTACTCAGATGGAGTTCTCTGTAACTGATGGTGGGTTACAGAGAATTGAGCGTACGTATTATTTGGCTACAGGGACCATAACCCTAATAGATTTTTTAAATAGTTCCCTGTTGGGTATCCATCAAACCCTAACTGGGTGACTAACAGGGTATCCACATTGGTATCCACATCCAGTTGGATATCCTGACCCAGCCCTAATTAAATCACTTATTGAGTCTGCTTAAGAATAATACGGCCCAATACAATTGTCCAAAATATGTGGCCCACTATAGGAAATAGAATTTCCTAACAGTATTTTCTTCAGTGATTGAAAATCTGAAACCTCTACAGGTACAGAAGACGCTGAATAAGAGGACATGGTCCCTTGATACTATGACAGGGACGCAATCCATGTAAATACTTTTATAATCGATCCTTGAAGCAGCCACTTCGTGCCCACCTGTGCATATGCAAAATTTAGGATCTGCATCATACAAACATGGTTCATGCCTTCAAGAAGCTTATAGTAGACAGGGAGCTCGAGCTCCCTATTTCTCAAGCAGCGTAAAAGTTCGAATGCTTTTCATTCTCCAATAGCCAGGATTGCAGTTGACTACTCTTATTTGGGCGAATCTGTAAGAGGGTGATGTTCTTGTCAACTCTAGGACCCTCAAACAAATTTGTTTTGCATATCACCCTTAAGAAATGGAATTCCTTTCAATGCCCGAAAAGCTTGCCATGTTGAAAAACATGTCAATAAATTTAATTAAATTCTTCATATTATTGTTCATATTATCTATGCATTAAAATTAATTAATTAATTAGCTAAATAAAATCAAAATATTACCTTTACGTTGACATGAAACTATAAAATGGTCTGTCTATTGATTTCTGTCCTGAAACGTGTATAACTATAATATCAAATTCACATATGTGATGACACAATCTCTCATATGCCATATTCGTGATGCAAATTCTTTATAATCGTTGTCAGGTTGAAGGACAGGAAAAATGCAAAAGCTTATTACCATTTTCAATATAAAATTTAAGTTATCTGCAACTTTATCTCACGATAAATAATATTTAAAAGCGAACGTGTCCTTGGTTGCTTTTGCGACCAAAATAAAATCATGACCATCAGAATATACTTATACTTTAAGGTCATGCTTAGATACATTTTCAATTTTTGTTTTATGAAAATTTAAAAATAAAAACAAAAATTTGTTTATGTTTTTAAATTTTAAAAATAAAAAACTTGCTTGCTAATACATCAAATAATTTCTAATTTTTAAAAACAAAAAACATAAACGTGCTTGGTTACTATAAAAATTAATTAGAAAAAAATGTAATTTTTTAAAAAGTAATTAGAGAAATATCACTTTTAAAAATGTATTTAAAAAAATATCATTTACAGAATTACAATTTTCAAACTTTTTATTTAAAAAAATCAATTTTCAAAGTTGATTTAAGAAAAATACCACCTAAAAATTTGAACAAAAAAATAGTATTCATTAGTTTTTCTTTTTGTTTAAGAAAATTTTCAAAGTGAAAATTTTTCACTTCCATTATTTTCAAAAAATTTGTTTACAATTTTTTAAAACAGAAATAAAAAAATAATGTTACCAAGCATATTTTTCAAAAAAAAAAAAATTTGTAAGCCTTTGTTTATTTAAACAGAAAACAAAAAACAAAAGTGTATCTAAGTAGGCCCTAAGGCCATGCTTGGATATATTTACAATTTTTTGCTTATAAAAATTGAAAATAAAAAAAAAATCTTGTTCATGTTTTTAAATTTCAAAAATAAAAATCTTACTTGGCAACACATCAACTCATTTTAATTTCTAAAAACAAAAAAACATAAACGTGCTTGGTAACTATAAAAATTGATTATAAAAATATAACTTTTAGAAAATTATCATTTTTAAAAATTTATTTTTAAAAAAATGCTATTTATGAAAATATTATTCTTATATTTTATTTATAAAAATATCACTTCTGAAAGTTTATTTACGAATACCACTCTAAAAATCTTATTAAGAAAAATATCACTTTCATGTTTTACTTTTTATTTAACAAAATTTTGCATTATTTTTAAAAATTTTGTTCACAATTTTTTAAAGTGGAAAACAAAAACAATATTACCAAGCATGTTTTCCAAAAACAATTGCAAATTTTTATTTATTTAAACAGAAAACAAAAGTGTATTCAAGCAGACCCTAAATATTAGATTCATCTTTACATAAATCCTAAATAAAATAAAATAATTAATTAATAAGGGCAAACTATAATTGAGATTCTTTTTTCAATTAATTAATATATGCTTTATTATTGAAACTCTTTTTCCTTGTTTACTCATATTTGAGATAAAGACAAATTATATCTTTGCCCTCCGAACTATCGTCTATACAGAATTTTGCTCTCTCAATTATTTCTCTTTGCAAAAACTCTCCAAAAAATCCTAAATACACCATTCTGTCACGGAAGGTAACAGAATGAGTGTTTTTTCTACGACTAAATAATTTAGGTGGGATTCTTGCAAAAAGAAATAGCTGAGGGAGCAAAACTCTGCATAGGCCATAACTCGGAGGGAAAAGATACAATTTGTCCTTGAGAAGACAAAAACTTACAAGTTTTATTATTATTATTATTATTATTGAGAGAAAGTTTTATTATTATTTAATTAAAATTTTTCAGATTATATAGTTAGCTCATTTGAGGTAGCCCATGTCAACATATTTATTTGTTACTTGCTCTCTAATAGTGGTGTTAAAAAAGGCATGGCACGGGTACGGTACGATTAGTAACCGTATCCGGTACGGCATATGTACAGGCACAGGCACAGCAGGACATGCACGTATAACAGGCATGGCAGATACGATTAAGAAAAATAAGTAGTTTGCAAAAAAAATACTTAAATTAAATTAATTTTAATTTTTTGGGCATAATTTTAACACAATAAATGTTAAAAAAATAGAAAAATAAAAACAAATATTTTAAATATTACGTCAATTTCAAATTTTTTTAAAGATAAAAAGTTCCAAAATTTAATAAGTTTGGACCAAAGAGTTTAAAGATATTAAGAATTTAAGACAAAACTCGCCTCCAATAGAAAATCCTTAAAAGATTAAGAAAGAAAAATGCAGTTTAAGTAGTTGCCAGTCATAACTTTTGAATTATATATTTTGATAAGTATGTGCCAATTTATTAGTTGGTATATACTTTAATTCTAGAAATTTCTAATATTTCAATTTAGATTTATTTTTATATAAAAAATTATCTCAATTTTCAAATAATTTCTTTTTATTTCATAATAATTAACAATTCATAATTTATAATTACTTAAAAAGAAATATATCTAATAGTATTAAAATAAATAAATTTGACAAAAAAATTAATAATAAGCACTTTCACGACCGGAAATCCAAAGCTGTAACTTTTAGTAATTTTAAGTGAGAATATAAATAAACAATGAATTTGCAAGATCCGAAATAAACCAAGTATTTAGATTTTTACACTTTAATCCCTAAAACGTTACAATTTTGAAATAAAATGAAATCTCTTGTTAGTTTAATTCATTTGGAAATTTTTTAACAAAATGAGTTTAATAAAATGTTGAGTCCGAATGTTCAAAAATAGTTTACAAGATCAATCACAATTCTGAGTACTTAAAATTTTGAAAATGTACTCCTATGGAGTTATACATCCCATTTATACCTCAAATACTCAATTAGTAGTAAAATGTCCCCATACATCCACTTAGAAATTACATGAAATTTGGCTAAATAATTAATTTAGGAAGAGGGACAGAACAAGGTATAGACACCAACCATGAAGCAAGAAAGACCAAAGACATGAGCCAAACGATTTATTCATCCAACAAGAATCATATCCTGATCAAACGACACCTGAAATGGGAGGAAAGAAAGGGGTTGAGCTTAAGAGCTTAGTAGGAAATTCAATTACCCTTTTTGGAAACTATTTTCTTTATAAAATCCCTGCATGAATAGTTATGTTGGAAAACAATCATCAGACCATATATGAAAATACAATATATGAAATCACTTAAACATAAATACATCATGAATAAGCTCAAGCACCATGAGCTCACATACTCTTAAGACATAGTGGATAAGATCACTAAAACTACACATATCATAAACAAGCTCAAGTGTCATGAGCCTACAATGCCTTATCAAAAGCATGAATACCCGCACGTAGCATAAACCAGCTCAAATACTAAGAGGTCACGTCGTCTCAGATAAACCATAGAAATCCTCTTCATAACATAAACCAGCTCAAGTATCATGAGCTTACATATTCACATCACAACCCAAGGTAACCACACCAGTGAACAAGTACCCTGGACTCAATTCTACACATTGCCATGTGCCTAGGACCTCTATGTGGGTCTACAGACTTTGCATTGACGGTCTAGGGTGTGCACCCTACTAACTATGGACTTTGCACCAATGATGAGGTCCAGCTACCAACTAAGTGTATTGTGATAGCTAGGAACCTCATTAGGTGATCCTGTAGTGTACAACCTTGCACTAAACTCTTACAACTATGCTACACTCAATCAATACCTAGAACATAGTCTAGTTCTCCGTTAATCCATTTTCGCTCTCGAAAATTCGGCAGCACAATGGCTATAATTTGGACAATCTCAAATTTTAAACCTGCATAAAAAGTATTTACAAACATACTAACACAGTCCACAATCATCTCAAATTCATCAGGCAATTCATAAAATTATCCAAATCAATAAAATTCACATTTTTTAGAATATGCCACATAATTATATTTTTATGCAAAATGGTATGAAAATAAGATAATTGAATCTCCTACCTCACCGTGATAGTCATATGAGCGTGTCGCCATAGTGTCGTTGACCGATCGTTCAGAGTACCAATGAGCGATTCCAAACCATCAAATCGCTTGCTTTGAAGGGTTGTTTTTCCAATGCAGCCTCAAATTGAAAAATGGATATAACCACTGAATTCTAGCATCTAAAATAGCTAGGTTAGGTATATAACTTGACTAATTTATGTTCAAACCAAAACCCAATTCATGGCATACAAAATGAGACAAAACTCAAGCCGTTCGATCTTGTTTTATGTGCCAGTCGTGAAAGATGGTCAATATGTATGCCGTTCTTCATATTTTCAGGAGTACATTCCAAAAATGACGTTTCATGATTCAACAGTTAGATTAAAAGGTCAATGTTCAAAACTTAACACCTAAAACAACTTAACTTGGCAAATTTTGAATGCAGCAAAATGGAGAGTCAAGACCCCATACTAAACGAAAGCTCGTGTCGAGAGGAATTGAATGGGACCGGTTTCACGGCTTGAAGTGGCTGGAGGAGTCGCACGACGGTCAAAAAATGTTCCGCGATTTTTTTGCATCATCAGCAGCTCCATTGGCGCAAAAATTTGGCAGGTGACGTTTCAGAGGGTGGTCGTCCTTTTTGGGTGGGTGTCGGCAATCAACGTTGGCCGGAAGGCCGTCGACTTGGGGCAGTTGTGGAAACGGCTGTGTCCGGCTAAGGAAGAGAGAGATCGAGAAATCGAGGGAGAAGAGTGAGAGGAGCACGTGTCACCCTCTAAATGGGCTATGGATTTTGCACTTAAGTCCCTGTTTCAAAATTTCTCTCAATTATGTCCCTCAAAATTAATATTTAGCCCCTGTTTTCATAAAACGTTTTCAATCACACCATTATTTAATTCGAAAAATGGTAAAATTACCATTGCACCTTTGAAAAAAATATGGGTTTTCACAAGCGCAATTATGAAATAAGAACAATAAGTATTTGAAAATTGAAATAATTAGGCTTAAAATTATATATGATACAAAAAATGGGCAATGTTAGACAGACACAAGAATAATATAATAAAAAATAAGCACGATAAGTTATGGAAATAACATAGTATCTAAAACGGATGTAATTAGTACGAAAATAACATAATATCAGAAATGGACACAATTAGGCACAGAAAAAGTACAATATCAGAAACAAGCACGATTAGGTAAATAAAATAGACCAATACCAGAAACGAGCACGATTTTTTTTTTTTTTTAAAGTGGGGCTTAACTAATGACCTCCACTTACTACAAATTAAAGGAAAATACCTTATACTACCCAATTCTCATCCCACCCTATTAGGGATAATAGGTTTTCACGCCTACCCCCAGTGTGACTCGAACCTAGGACCGAGATCCTAGGTAGTGGGTGCTCTTACCACTTGAGCCAACCCACTTCGTCAACCAGAAACGAGCACGATTAGGTACGATAATAACATAATATCGAAAACGGAAATAATTAGGCACGAAAATAAACAAATACGATAATGGTACAATAACGGCACGAAATCAGGCAAGGACACAACACAAGCACAACATGGGCACATGCATATAACGGGCCGGGCATGGCACGACACGATTAGAAATCGTGCCCGAGCCAATATGACATGATTACTAATCGTGCCCAGACTGGCATTGCAGAGACAAGAATGTGCTGCAGATAGATGTGCATGGACCAGTACAGCACCGCCCAGTTAACCTACTCAAATGAGTTTTACACGTAGAAACTCTAATAGATGTTTCTCACGTTTGAAATTTCAGGGGTTGTTTTTTCCTGGAAATTTTTTGATTTTTTGAGGAGAACAAGTAAAAGAGGCGGTGGGATTAATCACAATTGAAAATAATGAATAATCATACGACGACGCTTGGGGTTTTCTGCACCTGCGACCAACAAGGCAAAGAGCGTCTAAGAATTACATCAAACGCCATGTCGTTTCGGAAACGACGCGTAGTTTGTAACGTAGAATTTTCTTGTCGTTAGTCCAGAAAAACGACGGTCAATTGTATGTCAAGTAACTGCATAACCTGGCTTTGGTTGAGTGGCAGCTCTTGCAATACAAAATCTGTTCTTCAACTCAGAAAAGCTCAAAATGAAAGACCAACTACTCAGATTTTACAAACATTTCAATCTAAAAGTTTCAAAACTCTATTGAAAAAAAAAAATGTATACAGAATACATTATGTTTGATTAATGATATGGGAGTTGCATATCCATAAACACACCAAAAACAATTTCATCTATTTGAATGGAGCAAGGGGGTTGGGACTGCGTTGAGCTTTTGAGCTACGTAGCTCTTTACAGACATGGTCCAACATGCATAGAAAGTCTCTTACAATCACAAAAATCCGAAGTGGGTTGGCTTCTTCTTTACTCACATCTCCATGAAAGTACTCTGTGATCTCTTTAACTTGTGACATGACTCTGTCTTCGTCTCCTTGGAGCTCCTTCAGGCTCTTCTCTGCAAAACCCAGAAAGGAATTCATGGAGTTTATGAAGTTCCCACCTTTCTCAACCGAGCTCGAGTCCTCGGTTATAAGAGTTTTCAGTTTAGACATTCCATCAGATAGGTTCGAGACAGAGCTGGCCAGTACGTCCAAATCTATGGCGGCTGTCTTCTTCACGTTGTAAAGTTCAGTACTGAGGCCAGAGACAAGGTCTAGTCCCATTCTCCGGTAATCTTCTTCTTTCTCTTCCGGGGTTCGGGTTTTGTTCTTCTGGTTTATTCTTCCCATTATGCTATCTGAGACTCTCATTCCTTCTGATCTGATTATCTCTTGCACCACGAAATGGAGTAGGGTGGTCTTACCATCGGTTCCTTTTACGTCGGCTAGCTTGAGGAGCGTGTCGAGCTTGAAAGCTCTGGCGCCTCCTCTGATAGTTCCGACGTTCATACGGTTGCCGGTTTTAAGCACGGCTTCGAGTAGCTTCAAGAAAAGCCTGCTTGACCTCAGTTCCTTGCAGGCTTCCTAAGGTTGAAATGAATCGAGGTAAAAATTACAGGTCGAAAAATATGACTGGTGGCAACTTTGTTAATATTAAGATATTCAAAATGGCATTTCAGATGTGTGTGAATTCGCTAACTTTTATAGTCTGAGATTAATGTGGTTTTGATGGTTACCTCTAGCATGGAAAAGGAGTTCTTGAGATGAACCACTTCGTCTTCGAAAGTTTCTTTGTAAAGCATGGCCTCAACTCGTTGAAAGGCGAAAGGTATATTAAGCATGGCCTTTACAAACTTCTCTGCTGACCCCAGGTCAGTGATGTCTCCCTCATAGCCAGAAAGCTTTGCCTCTTCTTCTTTGGTTGGTACCATTTTCACAAGTGCTTCTAGTTGTTGCAAGGACAAGCCATTCCCTGTTTTTGCACCGCTGATTAAATTTCTATTTGTTTAATTACTAAGTAACACTAGGAGACCATTTAAGGTATAGGTACTATGTCACTATTTTCAATTCTCTCATGTACAAATGAAAGCTGCATAAGACCCTCAATCTTGTTTGTTAACTGTACTATCTTAAAGTTACTAAAGGATTTTATATGTACCTTGTAATACTGCCTCGCATACTTGATCAGCAGTCACATTGAGGGCTTTAGAGAGTATGGTTATGTTCTGTAGTCTCTTTGGCTCCAAAACATGCTTGCTTGGAGATGGAGTTTTGCTCTTTGTTTCATCATTCTTCATGGAGTTTTGTAGATTGTATCCAAAAAGTGATTCAATCATTTCCTCATTTAACCTATTTCAGAATTCACAAAAAGTTCAGTTCATAACACCAAATAATAAAGTAATTTATGTCAAAAAAAAAAAAAGAAAAAAAAAAAAGAAAAAGCATGATATAACGTACTCGAATGAACTTGATCTCAGCTTGTCCCACACCATGGAACGATCTGGGGCAGCTCTTACTTTGTCCCAGTGTAGAGGCTTTAATTTTGGCAGTGGAGTTCCATCTTTCCCCAATGCCAAAAATTGAGGAAGTTGAGATGGCGGAGGAGGTGGGGCCTTGGAAAACTTATTATTAGCTTTGAAAAATGGAGGCGGGCACGGCGGTGGAGGAATTCCAGATGAACTTGTTGAAGGTTTTGAGGGGTTCCCAGGTGAAGAAGCCGAGTCATTAACTTGTAGAGTTTTGTTTGATCCACAAAGAGAATCTAGTTTTTTAGGAGATGACAGGTTTGGCAACGTGGAAGAGCATGAGGCTTTAGACTCGACTCTAGTTGAACGAGAAGAAGAACGGGAAGGAAGAAAGTTCACACGTNGCCTTGAAACTCTTTTGGCAAATGGAAGAAGTTGTTGCAACCGGTAGTTTGTCAGGTTCTGCTTTGCTTGGAGACTTTAATTCCACAGCTGGAGAAGAGATTTGAGCTGGAGTTTCTGGCTGCATTGTGAAGTTCACAGGAGGGGATACTAAACAGGATTTGTTCCACTCATTTGGGTTGAAATTCTCTAATGCATCACTGAAACTACCTACTGAAGCATTTGAAAGGCGGATGACAGTAGATGAGTTCGAATCTCCAAATGAATGAAAAGATTCGTCATCATCCGAGGAATGACATTCTATAGGCACAATTTTAGCCTCAGAAGGGGAAGTGAGACAGGCATATTCTTGGCTGATTGAATCTGCATCTTCATGTACTGACATAATTTCCCTAGTGGAAGAACTACTTATGTTATCAAATTCTGATTTCATTGGTTCTTGGACAGACTCCTCTCTCTCAGACAATGTATACGTAACATCATTTGGTATGCTCTGATGTGGTGATGTGTTACTAGTTTCAGGAATTTGCTTTAGACAAGAAGAAGGCCGTGGTTGTTGCTCTAGATCCTTTCCTAGTGAGTCAAGATAAAAGAGATCAAGGCCAGGATTTAAGCTCACCTTGCTTGCTGATTTTTTGAAACTGACACACTTGGATCTTCCTCTTGTTTTTCCATACACTGACATTCTTCTTTTGGGCTTCTTTTGATCTTTTCTGTACTTCCTGCAAACCCATATGAGGCCACCAACACAAGCCAAAGTGGCAGCTGCTGCTGAGACTAGAACTGCTATAAGAATCCTTCTGACTTTGCCTTTATCATCACCATCATCATCTCTTTGAATCTTGTGAGTTGGAGGACCCGAGCTCAAGCCATGTTTTTCAGGGTGGGGATGGACATGGACGTGCCTCATCGGAGCTGGAGCAGGACTAAAAACTGGAGCTGGAGCCTCAGCTTCACCAGAGGGTGATGGAGAAGGGGCTGAAGACACATATCCATAGTCACTATTTGATGGTCTTCTCAAGTGGAAGCTCCTTAAGCCAAGTAAAACCCTGAACTTTTCCACTAAAGAGCCTTTATGTTCTTCATCATTATCATCCTCTCCAGAAACTTTCTCAATCTGATTCTGAATCCCATCTTCCTTTTCCATCATGGAGTAATACAACTGTTGTAGGCCATGAACATTGAAGCTCTCTGGTGCATTTGCATTTGAGAAAGCATCAGCATTGTGGGTACTACTGTTTAATGATAAAAGCATGAAAATGATTATGAAAATCATGAGCAGTAGTGTCTGAGAAACAGAACCCATGTTCTCATTCAAACCAAAAAAATAAAAATAAAAATCATCAAAGCATCAATCCAACTTTCTGCTTATATATCTGCATCTTTTTTTCTTTTTCTTTTTGTTCCATTCTTTTCCTTCTTAGTAAAATTTATTTGGGTGGTATAGGTGATAGTGCATAGAGAGTCTTTAATGCTACTCCAAGGAACCCCTGAACCTGGCAGTTGTGGTTGTACAGGGCCTTCTTAACTTCCCTGCTCTTATCTCTTCTCACCACCATAAATTCCCTCTGCAAAACACTGTTAACATGTATAAGACACTGAGTCTCTTTTATGTAATGTACATTCTAAATTGTGATTGATCACATCCTTTTGTTTAAGTTTCTTTTAGCGCCTTTTGTTAGAGACAATTCCAACATGTTTCCTGCTCTTCATCAGTAATCATCACTAATGTAGTTCACTATTTTCTTCACTTTCATTAAGTGACTCAAGTTTTTAAAGAAACAGTTGCATGTCAAATCCTAAGTCATGGGTTTTTGTAGTTGAATAAAAAGCTTTTAGTGGCTCAAAGTCACTAAATGAAAGGCCAGATGGAAAAATTGTCCCAAGTGGGTCCTATTTTATTGGTATGGCCTAACTCTCTGAAGGGTCACTCCTACAAGTTTTCTCCAACCTCCATAATTAAAAAAAGAAAGGAAAAAAAATAAGATGGGCCCCACCCAAATGGTCCATATCTTCCTTACGTGAAACTTATTTCTTCACAGAAATCAAAATCAACACACGCAATTTTCTATTTTGTTCTCTAACTGAGATCCTTATTTTAACCAAAAATAATGTCTTCATTGCGGATTTACGGGGGAGGCCAGAGAGATTACTAGCCCCTTTCCCACACTTTTGTCTCTTCACCTAGCTAAGTGCTTTGTTGTACCTTTTTTTTCCATGTTTACAGTCCCCTGGTTTGGTGGCTTTGCCATTAAAGTTGATCTCATCTCAATATCTGCTGCCCTTTATTTTTAGGGTCATTAGCCTCCATGTATTGGTGTTGTTGCCCTTCACCTAATCGAGAGAGAAATGACTCAAACCGACAACAAAGTTTACCTGCTTGTCTTGGATTCTTTTGGCTTGGTTTGGCCTTGTAATTGCTTGGAATTTAATCTGACACCACGGACTGAGGGACCGCAGTACATACCTATACTATGTACCACTTAAGTGAAGAAAATGGAGTGTTCCCTATTTTTGGTTCAAGAATCAAAAACAATAGAGCCAAGCCAAATCAGCACTATGCTTGTATTTGCGTGAGCTGAGATCATTTAGATAAGAAGAGGGTCATTTTGTATATAATTTTTCATGATAATGGAATAATTTGACGTGTTTATTTTAGTTCTATATTATATTTCGTAGTTTATAGTAGTTACATAGAAGAAAAGGTTTTTTATATGAAATTTGAAATATGGATAATCATTCATCTCATTTAACTTGTGTCCATAAAACAAAGGAACAAAGTCAAGGATTGGCTTTTAATATGAAAGATTAATGTTTTCTAAAGATGATCTCTTTTATTTAATCAAGTTTTTTTTATATCATTATTATTCCCTTTTCTGTTTTCACTTTTCACTCCCGAATGATTGTACTGGGAATAGTCTTTTACTGTCCTGTGACCTCAGTTCTACTCTGTCCACTTTTGATTTCCTATCAAGAAAAACATGGTTTACATAATATGCAGTCTCAAATACAAAATTGCATTTTTCTATCAGACTATTTCCCATTTTAATTATTAGTATTTCGCCTCCAGTCCCCCTATACTTTTAACTGACATTAGTTAAACTAGCTCTCATAAGATATTATATCCATTATGTCTAATGGACGTTTTCTCACTGTTATGAAATATGTATGCTTAACAGAAAAATAAAAGGGGCTCTTAGTGAAATGGCCATTTTTACACTTGAGTTAATCAACGTCCCTTTTTTTTTCAGCCAATGACCAAATATACTATATGTATCCCCTTTATATTATATTAGATATGAGATATGCTCGGAATAAATTTGATATAATTTAATAATTAATATAAAGGTGATATAAACAGCTATTTAGCTATTAAAAAAAAGAATCATGGACATTTTATTAAAATGGAAGTGTGAAAAACAGCCATTTACTATAATTACTCGTAAAAGATAGGCCTAATTCCCGTGAAACAGTGTAAATAATGATCGAGCAAGCTGGGCCTCTTAAGGCCGCGTGGTTCTCCTATACAACGAACAGCATCCAAGACCAAGCCCGCTGTAGGTTCGCCAGTCTTGACCTCTTAGTAAAGAGAGATGTGGCCTATGGTCTATGGGCCAAAATTTGTTAGGGGTAAAAAGAGAAAAAGAAAAAGCAAAATGGGAAAACTTGGAATAATTGATCTTTCACAGATTAATGCAATTTTTTAAGTAATATAGTCTCCTTTTGCAAATTATTTATCCAGTGTTAGTTTCTTATTCGGGAAAGAGATTCGGACTTAAAGAACTTATATATAAATAAGGTTTGGTTTAAATGGTTACAACAATATTTACCCATGGATGGTTACAATGGTTTAAGCCGTTAGATCTATATCCTACAGTGGTGATTAGTTTGGTGGTTGGCCAAAAACATTTAATGCTGACCAAAAAAATTTAATGCTATGACTAATTTTTTAAGTACCCATCCATGGTCACAAAAAAATTATAACCATTGAGAAGTCTTCCATATATATATATATATATTAAGGAAAGAGGACTTATAATTACACTGCCTTAGAGTATAAACGTTTTATTCCTCTTGGTTCACATTAATAGATATAAACGTATATCATGTTTTTCAAGGCAATAAAAGGAGAAAATGTGATAACATGACCTTTATTTGTAATTTTTTTACAAAACCCAATTTGTTCTAAGAAATATGAGAAAACTCCTTGAATTTAACTCTTGATTACAAAAGTCTTTGTAATTTGAATATTTTTTAAATTAGATCTCTTCATATATACGAAAACATGGAAAATGACAAAATTAGTCTTATAAAATGGTAGATTTAGATTTAAAATAAACTTAATAATTGTCTGTACTAGCTTCCAAACAATCATCTAAGAGTAATTTTGTCATTTTTATTAATGTTTCCACTTTAGTTTATACGAAAAAGTTAAATTTCAAAAATAGTCAAATTTCATGACTTTAATAATAAAAAAATCGAATTCAAGATAGTTTTCCCGTATTTTTATAAACACAGGAATTTTGTGAAAAAAAAAAATTGAAATACATAGTCATTTTATGGGTTTTCTCAAATAAAAAATTATAGGCCATGCTTTTATTTTATAAGGGAAGTTTCATGCGTATTATGTCTGAGCTAGCAATTTCCTTCTATTATTCCAAATTTAGAATTAGTGCATTACTTCCAAGTTAAGGAACACCAAACCCATCCAAAAATAAATTAATTAATTCTCGCAAAAGTACTTTGAATCAGTCATTATCTTAGATTCTTTACCGTTTATGTATTATGTTCAGAGCAAGATTATTGCCACGATGTTTTCGTTTATTGAGAGGAAAAAATCTGTATATTAATCTTTACTGCATCAAAAGTCGAATATTCTTGACGCGTTTTTTTTTTTTCAAATTTTTATTTATCTATTTAAACTCATACATATGGAACAAAATAACCACTTTAATCGTCAACGTCAACAAAATCATCATATGTCTTTCCAATTGTAGAATTGTGGATGTGGTTGTAAGTTTGGCGCAAGAGCAAGAAAAAAAGCAAAGCAACTAACTTTGAAATTCGAGTGAAATTCCACATAAGCAATTTGATTGACTAAGACGTGCATAACGCGTATATTTTCCTCATGTGATCATGACCCTTTCCATTGTTTTTAGACGAATGTCTCAAAACCATTAGCTATAGCGAAGAAAAAAAAAAAAAAAAGATCATCCAGCTATCAAGTTACACTTTGATCACATTAATTATTTTTTCTTCAACATGTTTTCTAATAAGATCATGTATTTTGGAGATGAAATTAGATATCTAGAGAGGGATGGTGGAGAATTACATTGCCTTCAAATTTGACTGGTTTTTAAGGATATATAGTTATCCCTAGAGGCTGCTAGTTCGTCTATTGGGTTGACTATTAAAACCTGGTTAACCTTCAAAAAGTTGCACTTTAAAAGCCAAATCCAACTACATCTTCCTCCAATTTATCATTTTTGTTTTTTTCTAATTAGTTACCTTATCTTTTTCCTATATTTGACCCCCCAACCCACTTGTATAATCTAATTCAAGTCAAAATCTTGCTTAGCTTTCACTCATGATCATATCAATGGATAAGATCTAATCTAGCGACCAAGAAAATTGTGTCTTAGGTTTTGTCATGATTCATTACATGTGTATTTGTTAATTGTTATCTTGTTTGTCATTAACTATTAATGATTTTTATATAGTTGTAATTTAGATGAGAATGCAAAATATGTGTGCATCTATGTAATTAATATCTACTTCAATATACATATCTTTTACCACCAATGACGAGTACTTTTTCTTGTTCGTAGAACAAAATATAATCAAAATAATAAATGCCAAAGACGAAAACTGATTTTCGCGGCTGATCTCTATCTCTTGGAAATTTCTAAACTAGTGACGTGTTTGACATTAACATTAACTAGTATGAAAAAAGGATTAAAATGAATTTAATTAATAATTAAATTTTGCGCAAGAGTTCGAATCAATTGTGCAACCCCATGCCATTTGCCATGAGGTCTGATTTTGGATTTTGGAATTATTATCTTCCATATATTCAATCGTCAACCATTCCATAAATATATGAAAACATGAACAATTTTAAAATAGCGTATGCAAGATCACATACACTAGATTAGGGCTATCCTTTTTATGTTGTTGACTTAATACTTCTAAATTCCTAATTATGCGGTCAAGTGTCGGGCTATAGATTAAGTTGATCTATAAATCACTGACCCATTATTGTTATTTTATATCAAGCTATAATTGATTCCACTATTTTGTGAAATATAATCTTGATAATGGGGATGGCCATCATGATATTGTACAAAAAGGGACGTATTTTTTTCGGTTTACTTTGTTGTTTACTCTTTCATTTAACCTTTCACCTACCGTTTACCTCACCGTGCGGCATGTGAGTCTAATTAATTTGATTGTCTAGAAGGAAGACAAAAGGAATAAAAACCAATTTATTATTATTATTATTATAGAGCTTCAAAATTAATCTAGTTAGCACATTTCCCTTTTTCTTTCTTAACAAAAATATATAATTATTAGCCACTTGAGCACCGTGCTGCATGCAGTTTTGTTATTTTTCTTTCTTTCATTTTTCTTGACGAATTAATATACTTGTGTTTGATAAAAATTAATTATCTGTCTATATATATATATATATGCTTTTTTAGTGGGTATTGCAATATTTAGCTATTGATGGAGACTCTAATATAAATCATTAGATATTACTTGAATGTCTATGACGAATTGGATAATTATACCAAAAAATCTTTGTATTCAATGTTTAAATTAATATAAAAAGTTATTTTTTCTTTAAATTATTGTAACTTGCTTGTGACCTGATGCATAGACTCTTTTTTTTTTTAATAGTTGATTCTTTTAATTGCCATTCACGTTCTCTTTTTGCATTCCTTATTAATTGATTGGGATAATATCTAAATAAGCCCACCACATTGCTCTTTTATTTAAAAAAAAAAGAAAAAAAAAACCACACTTTTTTACTAATATCAAATAAAATCTTCTATTTTTATTTTTTTTGTAAAATCTTACCGGATCCATATATATAATTACAATTAAAGTTAAAATTATTGAAATTTAATATTTTTTAACTTTTGGACTCATATAATAAAATTAGGAAATTGATTTTTGTGTGTGCTTAGAAGCAATATAGTTGGATTCTTAGAGATTATATATCTTTTTTTTTTTTTCTAGATGGTTGGCTTCCAACTATTTTTGTGGATGACAATTGACAATTTTAAAGAATTAAAACATTTGAGCAATAGTTCTAAACTTCAATTTTGACTGATTTGAATATTGTAAAATTTAATAAAAAAACATAAATTCAAAATTTTATTTGATATTAATGAAAAGACGTGAGCTTTTTTGCTAAAAGGCTAAAAGTCGTGAGTTTTTTTTTTTAATATTATCTATTAACTGATTCACAATTAATTTTTTTTAATATTATCCATTAACTGATTCACAATTAATTATCACGAACTTTTTCTTCTTACTTATACTTATATTTGCATATCAATTTTTTTTTTAAAAAAAAAGTGGAGCTTAACTAATGACCACCACTTACTACAAATTTAAATAAAAATAACACACACACACTCTATCAAAATTTGAACTCCTGACCTCCCCAAACTTACACACACATCCCTCAAGCCTTAGACCAACTGAGCTATATTTGCATATCAATTTATTTCTTCTTATTTATGCTTATATTTGCATATTAATTTATTCTTTTATTTTATCTTATTTACGATTATATTTATATATCAATTTATTTTAGTTCTGTTTTATAGTATTAGATGTGATTGTTTTAACTATATTTTTTAGCATTTGAATGCATTTAGTGCATTAAATGGAAGAAAATCTCTACTGCATACAAACCAGTACAAACTGCTTGAAGAGATGAAGGATATTTATATTTACCTCAAAAAGGTGTATAAGGTATAGCTAGTAGAAAACGCGTATTTACAGCATATTATTCATGGCAATTATCTAAGGATTTGGTGAAGAGGTTGGTAAGCCTAAGCCTATAAATAGAGGCTTAATCCTCTTCATTTCTTCATCCTAGAGTGAGTGAAAAATACCAAGAGTGAGAGTAAAAATGAGAGTTTTATTCTGAGTGTTATGGAGAAAATTCTCTTGGGTATATTCAGAGATCATTGGGTAGAAGAGAGAAAACTGTATGATTGTAATAATTTTTCATATAATGAAAGTCTTTTCTGAGGGCCATGGTTTTTTCTCCTGATTTGGGAGTTTTTCCATGTTAAATCTTGTGATGTGCTATTGATCTTGTTTATAATTAATTTTTCTATTTTTTCTTGATATTTCTTTGAAGTAGCGTCCTAGATATAGTGAATCTGGGTGGTCAGGTCCTAACAATATTAACACAATATACATCATGAGTATTTTATAAGAGCACCAATCCAGTAGATTTTTTTTATTATTATTATTACATATCTATAGGTATTATTTTGACTAATGAAAATTCATGACGCAAGTCTTTTCATCATCAAAGGTGGAGAGGGAAAAATATTAAATATGAGTTTTTATTTTTTTTTCCAACTATCTAAATTATAATAGCCATTTGATAATGTTCTAACGGCTAAAAAAAGAAATAGCTATAGATAGGTTAAAAAAATACCGGAACCATTATATAATTAATATATATATATATAGGTTGCCAATCCAGTAGGTATTATTTTTTTTTTAACCTATATATAGGTATTTTTTTTAGCCGTTAGATCATCATTTAATGGTGATCTAATGGCTATAATGAAATACATGAAAAGACATGTATCATTAATGTTATTTTTCTCTCTTACTTTTTAATACAAAAAAATATGCAAGAAAAATTTTCATTAGCCAAAATGATACCTATGTATAGGTAAAAAAAAAAAAAAAAATACCTACTGGATTGGTGCCCATATATATATTGGACCATTAGAAGTCATGTACAGTATGAAAAATAGAAGGAAATAGGAGGTTCAAGACCTAAACAAAAAAAACAAGAAAGATTAGTATTTTTGCTTGTAAAATGTTAATTACATTGTCAAACACCTTTTTTTTCATTTTTAATAAAAAAATGATTGCAAATCTCCATATATTCCAAAATGACAATCAATGGAAAGATTTTATTTTATTTTTTTTTTTTGGAAAAGCAATGGAAAGAAATTGATTATATGTTAAACAGATAGTTTCCAAGTTTTCTAAGTACTATAATTTCACACTTGGAGACCTTAATCATCTACAAGTAGTCTCTATGAAAGTTTAATCTAGCTAATGACTGTTTATAACTTTATATAAACAATCTTTCACAGAGTGTTTTTTTTTTTTTTGCTGAAAAGTATTTCACGGAATCTGTTAAAATTTAATGGATGTTTAATTATAAAAAGTCTTTCAAATTTTGAGTATAAAGTTTGATCTTCTAAATTTTGACTCTAGTGTTAAAGATATTCATTTTAGATGACTTGGAAACTATTATTAAATCGGGTTAATGGTATCATTGGTCCCCAACCTATGATCATTTTGGCATATTAGTCCTCAACCTTTTTTTTGTGGCATTTAAGTCCTAAACGTTTGTTTTTTTAGCACCATTAGTCCTTTTAGCATATTCCATCTAAGATTCCATTAAAATTTATTTGAATGAGAGAAACTTTACACCATTGATCTCGAATTTTCAATTGTTTAACAATTTAATCTATAATTTTTTTTGGTATTCATATTTCCGATTAACAATATTGCATCTGCCAATCTTTCAGAAAATTAAAATTCTAAAAAATTAATTTTTCGAAAGATTGACAGATGCAATTACATAAAGAAATGAACATTTAATGGAAAATTATAAAACTTTTCGGGCTTATTTGCTACAAATAGTTAATTAATTTTTTAGAATAACCATTCATAATTACATGAATATTTAATAGATGCAGTAAATTTTCAGTCAACTTTGGCTAGTATAAAAGCATGTATGACTGTATACAAAAATTTTTTAGTTTTAAAAATGGTAAGAAAATTATTTTTAATTCATAAAGTTACTATAGTTTGACATAAATTAAGGTTTATTAGTATAATTTTTTTCTTTTTTGAATTTAGTTTTTAAATGAACTGTTTGTTTTATATCCGTCTTTGAATTTTAATTTTCTGAAAGATTAACAAATGCATTATTGTTAATCAGAAATATGAATACCAAAAAATAATTATGGACAGAATTGTTAAACAATTGAAAATTCAAGATCAATTGTGTAAAATTTCTCTTATTTAAATAAATTTTAACGGAATCTTAGATGGAATATGCCAAAAAGACCAAAGGTGCCAAAAAAATAAACGTTTAGGACTTAAATGCCACAAAAAAAAAGTTGAGGACCAATATGCCAAAATGATCATAGGTTGGGACTAATGGTGCCATTAACCCTATTAAATCTTCTACGAAGAGAGAGACAGTTATACTCAAATTTAATGGCTTTTAGTAATAATATTTTTCTTTACCCTTGATAATTTTAAAGACAATTAATCACACATATTGTTGATTAAGAAAACTATTTAAAACCATAAAAACTGGAAAAAAAAAAAAGAAAAAGAAAAATAAAGCTTAATAGTCATTTAGTCCGTGGCAAATTTTGTTTTTTCAAAAAGCACTTATTTAACCCCACCTGGCAAAATCTGGAAATGGCATAGTGTTGGAGCCTTTCATTCTATTTTTTCTCCTCAATAAAACACATGGCAGCTACTGAATTCAATTTTTATTTATTTATTTTTTTTAAAAGAAGGAAGCTACTGAATTCAACTTTTTTTTTTTTTGAAAAGTGGGGCTTAACTAATAACCACCACTTACTATAAATTTAAAGGAAAATAACACACGCACACACTACCAAAATTTGAACCCCTGATCCCCCAAACTCAGCTACTGAATTCAACTTTAATAGCTTGTTGAGCAAACTTTTTAAATGCCTCGAAAACCTTAAAAAAATTAAAATTAAAAAAAAAATATTTAACCCCTTGGACACGTGGGAACGTTTTAAACAGGAGAAATATTTGGAGAAATGATCCATTCCATTTTTTCTTTAGAAAAAAAAAATTCCAAAATACATTCGCTATATTAGTGGGGAATATGAATGAAAATAGGGAAGATAAATTGTTATTGCAGGACATTTTTAACTTGTTATTCCTATGTGGTGTATTCTTTGCAAAGAAGACTTTTGCCAGCAGTAAAAGAACATCAACCCGGGATTCTCCTGTGTAATGAATAATTTTTTTGTGAAAGGAAAATATTAACTTAATTAACTGTAGCAGTAATCTTACTGTTACTATTATTATTAATAAATTTGCTGTTTACTATTATAATTATTGCTATTACTTGTCTTTTTAATTGATATATTTTCCAAAGAATAATAATATTTTTTTTGAAGAACAAAGAATAATAATATTAGTATTGCTATCATAGATATATATATACACATATTTATTATTAATGCTATTGTTATTATACTAGAATAATAACGAATCACACATAGAACATACGGTTTTTAATAGGTGAAAAAGATCAAAATTCTTGGATTTAGTTAACTGTGAAATAAAAACTATGAACGGAGGTCAGCGTGGTCTTCGATCATATATATCGATGGTCAATTTATTGATTGCTCCTTTTTCTTTTGGATTCAAAGTCCAAATATCTCAGCGACTCGTGGAAAGACAGCCGTACGTAGTCCGATGTTAATTTTGAAAGGTACACTGTACACAATCTCATGAAAATGCAAATCTTCAGATAATTTTGTCATGTATTTACAAAGAATCATTAGTCAAAATGTGTTCTTAATTAGTTATAATTAGTACTGTTTCCTTCATACTATCATTGACTAATTAATCAAAATTCCGTAAGTTCCGTGTAGTTTTGATAGATCTCATGCATGATGGGCCATTGTTTGGTTTGAAAATCTGTTATTTAGAAGGCTTAATTTTATCAGATTAGTTTTATTCAAAAAGAAATTATCAGATTGGACATTTTTCAATCACGTTATATGTTTCCATAAATAGTTGCCGATATATACATTTTAATTCCAATCATATATGCATGTTCATTGCACTACATGATCTTGTTGATTCCGACGGTCTTCTCATGTTCCTATCAAGGACTTACGCACGTCACATGCCTATATGCCATGCAAAAACGTACAAAATAGATTGGATTTTATACAAAAATCCATTTATATTTTCTCTGTATATATATATATATATAACATAATGATTTTTCTTTTCACAATAACTACATCCTCACTTTTAGTTACTGCTTAACTGGGATTTATGTCTAATCTAGCTTTAAAATATATACATATAATATGTATATACAATATTGGACACAGTAATATGTTGAATAATAAGTACTGAGAAATAACACAAAACAGTTTCACTAAGATCGATTTAGGCCACTAATTTGATTATCTATAAACCTTTCCTTATCCCCTATTCCCTAACGATTGAGTGGCCAAAACTCCCAAAAAATTAAAATATAATCCAACCTTTTTATTTATTTTATGTTTTCCGCCATCATCCACATCCTTCATAGTCAAAAAGCATAAAAATAAAAAATAATGTGGCATTTTTAGCAGTACTACATAGTGTGCATTATCAATAATCACTTAATGTAGTCCACCAGTTGAAGTTGAACTGGCAACAACTTCATAACAAAATCTTTCCCCAAAAAAACATATAATAATAATAATAATGTAAAACCTTCGAGAGGGTTTCCAACCAAGTATTGGCTTTGGTTCTAGACATGTATGTACAAGTATATATTATGGTTTGAAAGTTGAGAAGAAAACTTTGAAGCTGCGCCTATCCCCAACGACTCCCAAAAATTCAACCACTCAAAATACTCCAACTTCATATCCCAGATGCGCCCCTTGGTTTTACTTTCCCCTCCTTTGACTTCTCTTCCTAATACTACCACTACCGTTTTAGCCACCTCATGATATCAATCTATATAAACTACTCCTCCAATTTTCCCAGATATTCCCACCAACTTTCTCACACACCAAACGACACAATCACACATTTTTTTTTTTTTTCGTACTGGAAAAAAGAAAGTAACAAATTAGTACCTTGATATTCCGGTAAGATCACATTTCAAAGCTCCAATTTTCCTGCCAAATAATTAGTTAAACTTACTACTCTTATTTCCAAATTCCAATTTTCTAGCCCGAGACTCTTATTTCCAACTCTGTTTTCAAATCTCTTATAATTTGATTCATTAATTTTTGTGCCTCCTCCTCATTAATTTCCAAGTCTTCTGGCAATGTTATTATTAATTTAGTTTAATTTAATTGTTTTTTCCCCCTAAAGTATTTCCTGTAATGTCTTTGGACTTTCTTCTGGTTAGCATTGCATGGAAGTTACCTATTTCAATTAAAAATTCAATTAAGTACGGTCAATTTATCAGAACACATATTAAATTGATTATTTATATTCTGCACGATTGTATTATATGTATATCATTTTGTCACAATACTAAATCCACACTAGTGTTTATTCATTTTCGCAGGAGCCAGACTTTAAATTAATTAAATTAATTTAAATGGAGATTCAAGAGAAAAATAATAATAATAATAATAATAATTACGATTCGTGGTCGGAGACGGGGAGCACGAGCGGCGGGAGTGAGCGAATCGGGTACAGCGGGCCACTGAGTGGGCCGCTGGGGGGCGGGGAGAGCAAGATGAGGAAGACGAGCAGCAAGAAGAGCGCGAGGTTCAAGGACGAAGAGGAGTACGTGGAGATCACGCTCGACGTCCGAGACGACTCGGTGCTGGTCCAGAACATCAGGGGGGGCGACTCGGAGACGGCGTACCTGGCGACCCAGCTCGTCGAGAAGAGGCCGAACGCCTCGTCGCTCGGGTCTCAGCTGTCGTTCAAGCTCCGCCAGGTGTCGCAGGAGCTCAAGCGGATGACGTCATCGAACCGGCTGCAGAAGATCGACCGGAACAAGTCCGGCGCCGCCCGGGCCCTCAAGGGGCTCAAGTTCATGACCAGGAACAATGTCGGGAACGAAGGCTGGGCTCAGATCGAGGCGCGTTTCGATCAATTTGCCGTCGATGGAGTCCTTTCCAAATCAAGATTTGGCCAGTGCGTAGGTACGCTTTTTTTTTTTTTTTTTTTTTTTGTTTTTTTTTTTTTGGATGGTGAGAAAATGGGTAAGAAGAAAGTTGGGATTTTTAACTTTCATTTTATTTATTTATTTATTTGGGTGGAGATAGGGATGAACGAGTCGAGTGAGTTCGCGAACGAGTTGTTCGATGCATTGGCTCGTCGGAGGGGTATAACGTCGTCTTCAGTGACCAAAGCTGAGTTACGCGAATTTTGGGAACAGATTACGGATCAAAGCTTCGATGCTAGGCTGCAAACTTTCTTTGACATGTAAGATTTACCTTTTGAAAAAATAAATAAAAACTTTAATGTGCTTTATTTTAACCGAAATTTTTTTTGTCCTAGCCATATAATTGTATTATAATTATGGAGGGTGTATATGTAATATTTATATTGTCGGGTATATAATTCAGATGACACGTGACAAGATTACTAGATGAGCACTTTGAAATTTATTAAATAATAATGTGGGAGGGGGGGAGTTATAGAAGGTTTTTTTTTTTTTTGGGAAAAGAAAAAAGTTATGGTAGTTTGGTCCCGAACATTATGATGATAATTATAGTGGCATAGTGCATTAGTGCCCAAAAACCATCTCGAATCTTGATGTTGGAAGCAAAATATGCTTGATTATTGGTTAATCAAACATTTAAAAGCAATATAATAATGAATATAATAAAAGAGTTGATTTGGAATAAATGGTTAAAATAAACATGGGTTCGGTATGTAAACACTAGTGGGTCAAAAAGTTAAAATTTTTTTTAATGGCGGCTAAGAGCGCAATGGATGCAGGGTGGACAAAAATGCAGACGGCCGAATCACTGAAACAGAAGTGAAAGAGGTGAGGTTTTTTTTTTAATTTATCTTTTTTTAGCTTATAAAGATTAAAAAAAAATATAATTATTTTAGAATAATTGTGGAAATAAATATCTTTAATGCAGATCATAACTTTAAGTGCTGGTGCAAACAAGTTGTCTAAAATTCAAGAACGTGCTGAAGAATACGCCGCACTAATCATGGAAGAGCTGGACCCTGACAACCTTGGATATATTGAGGTCCGCATCTTCACCTTACAAAAAATTCATGCTTTTAGGAGAATGGCTTTTTAGTCATTACTAAAAATGAAAATGTTTCTTATTTTTCTCAACAGTCAACTATACTTAAATCAGTTGATAACTTGATATATATGCTTTTAAAAAAAAAAAAAAACATTTGAAAGAAAAAAAAATTGAGGAAATTAAATTTATACTGTAATTTAGAAAAAAATTTGAAAAATACGGTGGTTTAAGTCTTTTTAAGTGTGGTACAGTTTTTATTAGATAAATATTATTTTTTAAAAACTATTTAGAAAAATGTCATTTTTTAAAATAATAACTAGTTTCTGGTAATCAGTTTTCAGAAACTGGTAACTTATAACCAAAGGTATTTATAACTGGTATATAACTAATAACTAGTAATCAGTAACAAGTTTCTAGTAACCAGTAATAAGTTTCTAGAAATCGGTAACTAGTAACTATTTTTAAAAATAGTATTTTTCTAAATATTTTCTAAAAAGTGATATGTTTCTAATAAAACCCGCACGAAAATTTAAAAAAAAGTCTGAATTCCGTATTTTTGTAATTCTTTTAGTTTTTTATGTGTAAAAGTGATAGAAACCCAATAAAATTAGTGCCCAAAACAGAAATCCACCCTGATGACTTCCACTGAGGAAAATGGTCCAAGTTGTTTAGGCTGAACTGGGCTGAAGTGTTTTGGGCTCGACCAAGTTTCAACTATAGCCCAATAAATGTGGTCCACTTTACTGTTTTGCAGTTGTACAACTTGGAAATGCTACTTCTACAAGGCCCAGCCCAATCAAGTAACCTCAAAACGGCCACAGAAAGTCGAGTTCTTAGCCAGATGCTGAGCCAGAAGCTGGTCCCTACCAAGGAGTACAACCCCATAAAGCGGTACTGCAAGCGGCTCGCGTACTTCATAGAGGACAACTGGAGGCGTATATGGGTCATGGGCCTATGGCTAGCCATCTGTGCGGGCCTTTTTACGTGGAAATTTCTCCAGTACAAGGAACGAGCCGTGTTCGAAGTCATGGGCTATTGTGTTACCACGGCTAAAGGTGCAGCCGAGACCCTCAAGTTCAACATGGCTCTAATTCTTCTACCGGTGTGTAGAAATACAATTACTTGGCTCAGGAGTAAGACCAAGTTGGGATTGGTGGTTCCCTTTGATGACAATATCAATTTTCACAAGGTATACAGCACTCGCTACAACTTTGATATCATTAAATTAAGTTCCATAGTTGAAAATGATTTTTTATTTATTATTATTATTATTAATTTTTAGGTGATCGCTGTGGGGATTGCAGTAGGAGTGGGTCTACATGCTGGAGCACATTTAACATGTGATTTTCCAAGGCTACTCCATGCTACCGATGAGGAATACGAGCCAATGGAGCAATTCTTTGGGGAAGAACGACCCAACAACTATTGGTGGTTCGTGAAGGGCACAGAGGGGTGGACAGGGGTGGTCATGGTGGTCCTAATGGCTATAGCTTTCACCTTAGCACAACCTTGGTTCAGACGAAACAGGCTAAACCTCCCTAAAACCCTCAAGAGGCTTACTGGGTTCAACGCCTTTTGGTACTCCCACCACTTGTTTGTCATAGTTTACGTCCTCTTTGTTGTCCACGGTTACTATCTCTACCTCTCCAAAAAGTGGTACAAAAAGACTGTAAGTTACTCAACAAACTTGGAAAACAACGTGATAGTATTATTATTTTTGTCTTGTTTTTGCATTTTGTTAAATCTCTGATTTTGGTTTTTTTAAAATTGTATCCTTAGACATGGATGTATCTCGCTGTTCCAATCCTTCTATATGCCTGTGAACGCCTGATTCGTGCATTTAGGTCTGGCTACAAAACAGTGAAAATCTTAAAGGTAATTCATCCTAATGTTTGTATTGATATAATCATTGTTACTTTTATAGTAATAATAAATACTCTGTTTTCTCAAGAAGATTTATGTATAGAATATTGACCAGTTTTAATTTTTCAGGTTGCAGTGTATCCTGGAAATGTTCTTGCACTACACATGTCTACACCACAGGGATTTAAATACACCAGTGGCCAATATATTTACTTGAATTGTTCGGCTATATCCCCATTTCAATGGTATAATTCAAAAAACTATTCTCTTAAAATCTCGCTTTTCTTATGTGATTATCATTGTGCAACTAATAACAATCAATATTGCTCGTATCTCAGGCATCCTTTTTCTATTACTTCTGCTCCGGGAGATGATTACTTGAGCGTCCATATTCGTACAGCTGGTGACTGGACATCACAGCTGAAATCCATTTTCTCCAAGGTACACTCTTTTTGCATATAACTAAACTGCTCGATTTCTTGGTCCTTTTTTCGATCTAACAGTTATAAATATAAATATGTTCTGTTAATTTTTGCATCTAACTATTGTAGGTATGCCAACCTCCATCTATTAATCAAAGTGGCCTTCTAAGAGCTGATATTGGGCAAGCCAATGATAGACCCAGGTATACTTATTTGGTTCCTGTGGTTTTTTATTAATTCGAAAACCTATGAATTATTATATAAAAGCCGACCTAATTCTATGTGACAGTTTAATAGGTCGAATAAATTCTCAATATTTAGGAATTTTCGGACAAAATTTGGTCATTTTGAACTCACTTATGACTTTCCTATTTAATCAATCTTCCAAACTAACAGGATGCCACGGCTCCTAATCGACGGTCCATATGGTGCACCAGCACAAGACTACAAACAATACGAAGTCATCCTCCTTGTAGGCCTCGGAATTGGCGCCACTCCTCTTATCAGCATTCTGAAAGATGTTCTTAACAACATTAAACAATACAATGAGATCGAAGATGGGATAGTAGAGAGTGGAGTTAAGAGCAACAAGAGAAAGCCTTTCGCCACGAAACGAGCCTATTTCTACTGGGTAACTAGGGAGCAAGGCTCATTCGAGTGGTTCAGGGGTGTGATGAACGAGGTGGCTGAGAATGATAGTGATGGGGTTATTGAGCTTCACAACTATTGTACTAGTGTTTATGAAGAAGGAGATGCTCGCTCAGCTTTGATCACTATGCTTCAGTCTCTTAATCATGCTAAAAATGGAGTTGATATTGTGTCAGGGACAAGGGTCAAGACCCATTTTGCAAGACCAAATTGGCGTAATGTTTTCAAGCACGTAGCAGTAAAGCACGTCGACCAACGAGTTGGTAAGTATTTGGTTCTCATGCTTAATGCTACATATATATATACATATATTTTTATATATATATCATCTCTTATGCTATTGTTTTAAAGATACCAATTCATACGGCAAAAAAGTCATCATCCTTAATTTGCCAAATATAAGTTTCTATATAGTGATGCTACATATATAAAGATTTTACGTTAGAATGTAAAACTCTCACTTTAGTTCCACACACGCATATTGACTAACCATATCAACTGACAATATGAACAGAGTTTTTAACCCCTTGCACGGTCACGGCACACGACTTTCCTTTTCTAAAAACAGAACTCACTACACTTATTACTAAAAGAACTAACAACTCATTAGTGACATTAATTGGAATAGATATACTGTTATACACGTGAATATCACGTGAGAGCTCACACAGATAATGGTAGAAGGTCATATTGTACTTGCAGCATCCTTAAACACTCACTATTAATGCATGTTTTCCTTTTGTTTTGTTCTGAAATGAGGTGGTTTTCGTTCTTTATTTTGCTGCAGGAGTGTTTTATTGTGGTGCGCATACATTAGTTGGGGAGCTAAAGAGGCTATCTCAAGACTTTTCCCGTAAAACAAGCACCAAATTTGATTTCCACAAAGAGAATTTCTAAGCTATTCTGTTTATTCTATAAATTCAAGTGTAATATATATAAGTTTAGGTCCCATAAGTTTATGACCTTTTTAAGGTATAGATGTAATATGTACGTAATATTCTTAGATTTATTATTCTCTTTATTTTTATGTAATACGGGTTATACAGTAAAAATTAATTGAGACAACGATGGTTCCTATACGCTATGTGGTGAAAGTTTCTTTAGTTTGTTTATAGAATATATAACAGGAAAAATAGAATTAATCATTTAAAGTTGGCCAGGCCACAATAATATTCTTAAAAAAGGGCCACGAAAATAAATCTCATATCGAGAAAACTTGCAAGAAATACAGAACCAAAAAAAAAAGAGTGAAAAGAGTTTTAGAATGAAAGTCGTAAATGGAAATCTAAAACTTGTCTACTTGTTCAAGTGGTAAATCAAACAACTTGTTGTAAAGAGAAATATTGTCTTAAATATATATTTAGCATATTTTTCCCAAAACTCAAAAACTTGTGTCAATTACATGAAATGCCTTGTTCTTTGATAAAGTTATACGTATGATTATTTACCATTTGTTTATCATGACGTTGACAATTTATAAAGCAACTGTTTAGTTGTAAAGGGACAAATTATATTCATTTGATTATTAATTTGTACCACAATTTATATTAATAAAAGCTCGACTTTATTCCCAAATTCCTTTCAGAGGGAAACTTCCCTTTAGGCTCATAGGGACCAAGAGAACCAAACATAGGTAAAAAAAAGTTCCTTGTTTTAATATTGATAACTTTCTTTAGGCCAACCCATTGCCGATCCTAGGCGTAAGCCTTCCCTTCATTGTTAAATATAAGTTGTATACAACTCAAAATCTAGCTGCACAATGTCCTTTTGAAAAAATAAAGAGAACAAATCGATCCATGACTTTACAAAGTCGTTAAGAGTCCCCCCAATGACATTTGGGAATGTAAATTTTGTTATCAATCTTTAAGTCTTCCTTTTGGAAGGTTAATATATATATGTGTATATATATTTGCATGCATATACTTACTAAAGCTAGCTGAAAAACAAAGGTAATAATTTACTGTCTTTTTCCTCCTTTTGTTGCAATCTTTATTTTTTTTCCCCTTTACTTTTTTGGCTAAATTACTTTAAAAAATTGCTCTTTATTTCATGTATTTGTTACTGGTTTTAGTAAAGTTTTTTAGCTAAAAGAAAAAAAGAAAGAAAAGAAAAAAAATATATAATTATAGTAGTGAATTAAGTTAAAACATTTGAAGAAAGCAAAGTGACTTGACACTTCATTACCAAAAAAAAAAAAAAAAAAGTGACTTGACACCTGAGATATCTGTGAATATCAAAATTAAACACGTTCGTATATACGACACTGAATAGAAATTAATACCGGGCCATTTTTTGCTTCATCACTTTTCTGACTTTGCATGCTTTTAGTTCTGCAGAACTACCAAACTTATAAGCCCAGCAGGCTCAGTGAATTTGTGTTTTATTTTTCTTTACCTAGATAGTTGAGACTTTAAAAAATGTTAGTTGGGATCACCAAACGCTACTAGAATTTTTGTTTCTGTGGTCCTGTAATACCACCATGAGACTAATTATGAGCTTAGCTGAAATTTAATCCTCAAATGGTTTTATCATGTATTTCTTTTTCTCTCGGTAAATTTCTTTCAACCCTTGAAATAAAAAAACCAAAGCTTTTAGTCTTTTCTTTGAGAAAAGCTTTTAATAGTGCCAAGTTCAAAAGCAACAACTGCTTAAGCAACAAGTGCTTTTGGAGGAAGATAGATCCAGGTGTCGATCGTATGAAAGAATTCTGTTGACATTTAAAATACACCATCTCTTTGTACCATTGCCACCCCACCAAGCACCAATTTCCATGGCCCCACTGGACCCCGCTTGATTCTCTCTCTCTCTCTCTCTTTCTCTCTCTCTCTTAAAAGACTTCACTTCATTCAGAAGCATTCCCAGTTTACACACTCATTGCCCTCTCTCTCTTGGGACAAAGAACCAAACCCCCTCTTTCCTCTTTTCCAATGGCAACAACAACAGCAGAAGCTAAAACAGAGGTTAAAGCAGAGCCTAAAACAGAAGCTAAAGAAGTGGAGGAGCATTCAGAACCTCTCAAATACAAGGTACCAATTCAGCATGTTTTCTAAGAACATGCATATTTAAAGATATGTACACTTCTTTTTCTGTCTTTCAAAATTTTCATATCCTCACGTGTTTCTATTATGTATTTTTTTTTTTTTCTTTTCAGACATGGGTGTTGAAAGTCTCGATCCACTGTGAAGGTTGCAAAAGAAAAGTGAAGAAAATCTTACAGAACATTGATGGTAACCCTGAAACCCTGATATCATTTCTAATGTTTTTGCAGTTTTTCTCGTACAATGACACTGTTCCTTGAATTTAATCATCTGGGTCCAATTCATGTTTCCACTTGTAACTATAACCACTCTCTTTCTCAAAACTTTACTTTGCTCTCAGTTCTCTTCTAGCTCAAGTTGTTGGCTTTAAGCTTTATCAACCTGAGTTGTCTATATTATTTTCTATAACCAAGTTAGAAAAACTCACTCTTTGGTCATATCTGGCTTAAAAAGCTCATAGCTTTTGATTTTTGCTAATCCGGGTCTGGTTCTTATTTTGGTTTTTCAGGGGTTTATAAAACAGACATAGATTTAAAGCAGCAGAAGGTCATGGTGACTGGAAACGTGGACTCAGAAACTCTGATTAAGAAGTTGGTGAAAAATGGGAAACATGCAGAGCTATGGCCTGAAAAAGCTGAATCAAAAGGGAAAAAACGCGGCAAAGGGAAGAAAAAAGAGGTAGTCGTACAGAGCGAACCAGAAAGCTCCGAGGATAGTAACCATGGCGGTGATAAGGAAAAAGAGAGTGTGAAAGTTGAAGTAGTACAAGTCCATGTACAAGACCCTTCGGCTAAAACCACAGAAGGAGGCAGCACCAGTGTTAGTACTGCTAAAGTTATTGAAGGCGGTTCACCGGGAAAGGCCGGTGGCGGTGGACAGGTCAAAGAGTCAAAGCCTGAGGTGGTCAAACAGACTGTGACCGTACAGGCCGGTAGCCAGTCACCGGCGTTGGAGAAAAAGGGCGGTGGCGAGGATGAGGCACCGGCTGAGAGTAGTAATGGTACTAATGGGGCAAGTGGTGGCAGTGGAGGAAAAAAGAAGAAAAAGAAGGGGCAAAAAGGTAATAGCGTGGTAGTTAACGAGGGGGGTGAACACACCGGTGATGTTGCACCGGCGAGTACTGGATCACCGATTTCTCATCATGGGCCTCATAACCAAGGCCCAGGTCCGATTCCTGTTCCAGCCAATTACAGCCCTCCACGTCATCACGCGTATCAATACCCGCAGGCGCAGCACCCGCATTATTATTATGGAGCCCCGGTATATGGGGTGAGCTACAACACGGCGCACCCTAGCACTACCTACAGTGCATCCTACTACGCCTCCCCCCCACCTTATTCCTATTCCTATAGGTATACGCACCAAGGTCCGGTAATCGAGAATGAACCTCCACCATACGATGTGGACTCTTATCCACCACAGCCGTCTGATTCGTTCGAGCTATTCAGTGACGAAAATCCAAATGGGTGCTCAATCATGTAATGATGCTGTTGTACTGTAGCGGAGTTTAGGGGGAGGGGCGAAATGACCACATTAACCATATGTATGAGACGAGCTAATACTACTTGTATAAGCTCAAGGTGGGGATAATTTTGTAATGTTATGTAGATATAAAAAATTACTATAGTAGTTTGAATTAGAGAGGAAAATAAGAAAGATGTTGGGGGTTCTAGTTTTAGGACAGGGTGAGTTTCTTGGGTTTCTTTTTTGTTGGTATTTGTGCTTAGCTTTATTTAGTACTTTTTACTCTTTTGAGGTTGGTTTAAAAAAAGTAACTAGCCTTCAGCCTTGTAATGCTTAGTTGTGTTGTGGGCCTCTCGCTCTCGTGTATAGTAATGTTCGTTTTGGCTTATTACATGATGATTAGTGACACATTCTAGGGTTTTAGGTACGACTACGAGTGCATAAGGAGTAGTTATAACTTAGAAGGTATAATTTTAGAAAGTGTCACACTTTTAATGAATTTTCCACAATACAAAGCTAGGAAATATGTGGAAAGCATATATTTTTTAACCATTCAAATGTTTAAAGTATACAACTTTGTCACTTTATGTTGCACCCTCTTCGAAGCTTTGTTAGTGGTTTGGTTTAATTTCTCATGGCTGTAAGTTAGCTTAGTTGTTTTGTAGGACCCTTTTAAAGATATTTGTTTTCTGATGTGTAAAGGACGATTTTAGTGTTGGAAGAGTAGACATCTTATCAAAAATAAAAGAAAAAATGTAAACAATTTATAACGTGCTATCATTTTTTTTTCCCTTCTCACCTGTCTTTTTGCAAAACCCATTTCTGGCTTTTAATAAAATATTAGAAGAAAATGGAGTTCGAGCTCTACAGGTGTTTTTTCCGTCTATGTGGTGCTGATTGCATTCGAAGGCTTAATAAGTTAAAAAGGAGTCTAAAAATACAGCATTACGTTAGAAATATCTTTTTTATATTATAATTACCAAGCCTTGTACTGTTTGATTGATTATCTGTTTAACAGGGCTCGCTTTATTTCCTTTACAATTCACTTTCCTCTCCTACTTTTTCTTTAAATCTAGAGTTTTCACTTTCAAATATAAAATTAAAAACTGACAAAATAATAATAACAAGGAAAAAAAAAATGCTCGTACGATTGCATATGGTCCTTTGATCATTCTTTAGAGCAACTCTCTTAGTTGGGAAGGAGCCCACCAAAAATTTTTTAAAAAATAAAAATAAAATCATGTTCAAGATGTAGTCAGAAACAGAAAGCTTCTTATTAGCTTGTCTTTTGACTGGAGTTTGACTGTTTTGACCAATAAATTAGTATTATTTTATTCATTGTTATTGATATCAATCTGTATTAAAATTTAAAGAGGAATGACACTAGGCCAAATCCCATTGCAATCATACCTGGTATCTTTTATGATACCTATCACACACATACATTATAAGAGGAGTATAATTACGGTCTTATTAGTAACTGCCATAGAGGAACACAAGCATTTGATGGGTCCTATTAGCACACCTTTCTTTAATATTCCCTTTTCAAATCTTCATGAAAAATTCTAGCCATCATCTTCTACATGTTTTGATCGGACTTTTTTTCCCAAAAAAATAAATAAATAAAAACTCAAAAACATCCAGTGATTCTCTTTACTAATATCTTTCAATCACTAGAAAGCTCTTTTGGATTATATTCTGTTGGCCACTAGAAGTCTTGAAGGTCATTTGACATTCCAAAGCTTAACAATAAACAAAAAGAACCCCGTTGTTTTATTCTTATTCTTATTGGAAGTGACCTCATATGTGCAAATATTAACATATATTGTTTCTATATTGCAAATTTTTAAAGGACTTGTATCAAATCCATAATTAAAGTAAGTAATTAATGGGATGCCTTATCAAGTTACTGATGGGTAAAAAAACAGGGGGGAAGAAATCAGGGTCCCCTACTTCTGTGTCTCATTCATCTTTTGCATGCAGCTCTATGATCATAGGTCTGAACATCTTGGACCCAATAGCTTGTACCAAAAACAGAAATAAAGGAAAAGTTATAGTGATTCTTTTGAGGTTGTCTCCAAATTAATTTTGAGCTGAGGAAATTTGCTGGTAATAAAAACAGAAAGTTAAAGGGATGTTGAGGTTTACCATATTATTATTACTATTATCTGCATATTTTGGACCGCAACAAAGGAAAAATCTATAGTTAACTTTCATTATAGGATAAAAAAAAAATACTAGAAAAAGGCTGAAGTAGGTTAATGGCAAGGAAGGTAAGATTTGATACATTGGAGAGTATGGAAATGGCAGAATCTTGATAGAGAAGCAAATAAATTTCATGTAATTTTCAGTCAAATTAAGCTTGAGTTTTAGTGACCATTTGCATATTCCCATCCATCAATTTGTGGGCATTTAGGTTTATCTGGAATCTGATTCCTTTAGTCTAATCCAACTTCATGACCAACAATTGAATACCTCAAAAGAGAATTAGCTTTCATACTGCTGATGATTTTGCTTAATGAAGCTTCAAATCCTTACTCCCACAATGGTTTTTGCTTTTCCTTTTTTCTGATATGTTTATACTCAAAATATATATATATATATATGACATATTTATTTACGGGCACCAATCCAGTAGGGGTTTTTTTTTTAATTTATCTATATGTATTGTTTTGGCCACTTTAAATTAGTCACGCACATCTTTTCATGGTAAAAAATGAGAGAGAAAAGTATTAAATAATGAGTATTTATTTTTATTATTATTTTTTTCAATTACTCAAATTATAGTAACCGTTAGATTAATAATTTAACGGCTAAAAAATACTAATGAATAGGTAAAAAAAAAACTTACCAGATTAGCAACCTATATACTCAAAATATATGTAAGATATATATAAGATAAGGTTTTAACTTTTATTAATGGTTTGGAGGAGTTTAAAAACCAAGGAACCTGGGCTATTTGAGTACTTTAAGAATCTTGAAATTTTGCATTTATTTGAATGCAAATTAGTGCAACTAAGAACATTGCCAAAGATTATTATCTTGAAGACTGAACAGTAGTAGTACTATAATCTGCTACGGACAAATTAAACTTCAGCTTTTTATTGCCCCTAATCAGGAAATGTTGCCCCAATTATTGAGGACAGAGTTGTCTTTACAAGCAGTCTATTTGCCTCTGAAAAAAAAAATATTTGAAGAAAAAAATATTTTACTTTTGTTGGGACCCCAGGTAGAGGAAGAGGAGTTGGAAAATAAAAAAGAGAGAGAAAGAGAGAGACAATAATGAAAGGCATAACACTGATAATTATGTGTGATGGTGCTGTAATTATGATGATAATGAGGTCACTATTAAAAATATAATGATGAAAGCACTTGTAGACATGCTGATTGAGATAGGATTTTAGCATTGGCTTAAGAGCTACCTAAACTTTTTTGAGTTGTATTAGAAAAAATAATAAAATAGATACCTAGGAGGAAATGTCTCACTAAAGTTCAAGCATAAGAATTGGGCATGTCTCACTAAAAGGGAACTATACCTCAATAAAAATTGCTTAAAATAGTTTTTGAGCCACAAGCTGATTTATTAAGATAAACGAGTTGTTAATTTTGAAAGTCCAAAAGTGGCCATGATAGAAAGTCACCAAATTTTGGGGTGTCTATGGTCTGAACTCTTTTTTTTTTTTTTTTTGATAATTGAACTCAAATTTTAGTCTCGAGCATTTTGTACATTAAGTTGATCATTTGATACCATCACAGACGCCAATCAACATTCCAAAAAACAATAATTAACTTAATCCTGATGCCTTAACTTAAGTGAATGAATTGTGAGTCTTCAACATATTGGAGTAGAATCACAGAAGCTCGAAGCATATCACTTCCATTATTGATGAGTATTCAACGGATAATTCTCTATTTGATTAGATTCTTGCTGTTTTTTAAGTGCTTATTTTGCCTACAAAATCATTATTCTGGATATCATAAATTCTCATTTTCTTTTTCATTCATTATTATCCTCTGAACATTTTCCAGGCTTCCAAATACGACTGATTCTAAGGCCTCACCAATGTGCTTCAAAGTACTGCAAAGCTCTTTTAGCATAACTTTTTAGACTCGCCTTTGTTCCTCTGTTGGAGTACTACTGTGACAGCCTTGGTTGCTATACGGTGCTTTGCTATCGTGGAACTTGTGGACTATACTCAAAGTAAAACAAAAACATATGCTTCGTTTGCTATGCAGGATAGGATAAAATATGATTTAGACTATTTTACAAGATTGGATATGATAGGATAAGATATGATTATAATCCAATTCTATCCCATATTTGGTGTGCTACTTCCTGTTAGGATAGGATTAGCACGTGTGTTTCATAGTTTTAACTAAATGACAATTTTGAGGTTTGATTAATTAGAAAAATATCACTTTTCAAAATTAATTTAGAAAAATACCTTTTTTAAATCTCAATTTTATAGAAGTATCATTTTTAAAAACTTATTTACAAAAATACTACTTTTAAAATATATTTTGGAAAATACGACTTCTAAAAAATATTTTTGAAAATACCACTTTTAAAACTTAAATTTCAAAAAATATCATTTTTTATAAAATTATTTGCAAAAATACTATTTTTTAAAAAAAAATATTTCGAGAAATACCATTTCTGGTTTACCATTTTTAAAGTTTAATTTCGAAAGTACCATTTTTTTACTACTTCGAAAATATTCTATTATTTAATCAAATTCCTAATCCCTCCCAACTCAAATTCTCAAGAGGATAAGATAATCCCCCTTCTAATGGTATTATTTTTTGAGTGGATTATTTTAATC
Organism: Trema orientale; assembly: GCA_002914845.1. NCBI lineage: Eukaryota > Viridiplantae > Streptophyta > Magnoliopsida > Rosales > Cannabaceae > Trema > Trema orientale. The sequence goes on from JXTC01000210.1 coordinate 507,121, forward strand.
CAATCCAATCCCTCTCATATGCATGAACAAAACATAAGATTAATTTAATCCAATCTAATTTCATCCTTATCCTGCATTCGAAACGTGGCCATAAAATATGACTAGAATTTGTAGTGTTATAATATTACCTAATCCAAATGGATTTCACATGATTAACTCGTTTAGTCTACTATAATTTTGGACCCATAGTGACTAACTGAGATAAACTAACATGTGATACGATTATGATAGTGTAGCTTAATATTTGAGAAACTTACATTAAATCTCCACCGGATTTTACACTTTTTCAACAAATAACACTGTATTCCCAATAATTAAAACTTATTTCCTCTAATTCTTTCTTTGGCAAAAATCCTTTATTGGGTGGTCAATGTTCGACATGATTTCTTTTCATTAATCCTTTAAGCACGCATACTAATTTTTTATATAATGGGTACTCTTATATTTGGCTTTTCTAAAATGTTATTGTTATACGTGTCTTTTGTTTTAGACACCAATTTTTTGACATTATGATGTTTGGTGTGGAGTGTTCAAAAATGGGACCAAACTATAAAAACCGACCAATTCAAACTACACGAAATTAGACTACTTAATTTGTTTAGAAAGTTGGTTAGCTTAGTCAGTTTGAAAATCTCATTTTATTGATTGGTTTTGTTAATAATTTTGTGGTGTGAAACCAACCAATCCGACCTATTAAAACACAAAAAAAAAAAAAAAAATCATATACTTTCTATATTTTTCTATACTTTTTATAACTTTAAGACTTACAAACTCATTTATGAATTTTGTTAGATGGTAATTTAGTTCTTTTCCTTTAGTTTAGAAGACAAGTTGGTTTAAACTTTAAAGGGTGATAGTTGTTATATTTATTTCAATTTTTAGTAGTAAAGTTGGACTTTTTATCAGAGTGAAATGTATATTTAATCTATAGTAAATTACAATTTTAGATTAAATGACTATATATTAGAACTTTGTAGCTCTTGGGAATGTATGCTCTCCAAAGCATATTCCATCGTGTAATAAACATTTTCTGGAATTAATAAAATTTGTTAGATATTTTTTTTATATCTTTTGCATATATATGATTGAATAAAAGTCCATTTAATTACATAATATGTATCTTTGTGATCACGAGGTGGATTCACAGAAGACATCGATACAAGTTATTTTGCAATTAAATAAAATTGTTCGCAGTTAATAAAATAAAATTGGGCTCTTTATTTTAACTGTTGTAAATTCATTGAGTAATTTGTCTTAATTATATATGGATTTACTAATGTAGTTAGACTACATTGAACGGATCAATTATGAGATTTAATAGACCTCAAATAATTGTCAGACTTATTAAATCTCATTTGGCATTGATAATACTTTATTCTCAATCCTGAGTTAATTATAAGTTCATGTTTGTTTATACTGCAACATTTGAGTTACTAAAAGGTGCAACTCTAATTGAGGGGTTAATATTCTCAGTAACTTGGTGGGAGGTATTTATGGACAGTGACACTTATAGACTGATAATATGGAATTTGTACATACATATCCCTTGACGGATTTTCGGTACCTGATCTTATAATTCTCTGGCTAGAGTGTGTCAACATATCTAATTAATATATTGAAAATGATCATTAGAGAAAACCAGTAAGAGTCAAGAAATAAAATATAATTAAATTGATTGGACAATTGATATGTCAATTTAATTATGATATAATACAAAGGATTAAAGTATAGATATCAATGTGGCATGAGCTAATTATTATTAGTGTGATAATATCTATAAAAATACCATTTAATAGTGGAGTGCAATTCCAATCTTTTAGTGGAGTAAATTTAGAATTTACAATTGGGCCGATTAATTAAAGGTACAATTGTGGGAGCCACTATTTTACGAGCCCAAAGATCCCCGGGCTAGCCTGTAAATTCGGTTGTACCGCTATAAGTCCAATTGATGGAATGGAAATAGCAGTTGGGCCTCACAAACTTAAGACTGCACAAGCCTAGCTCAGTAACTGGGCATAGGCGTGTGGCACTGTGCCTCATGGCACAGTGCCAGGCGTGTAGTACACTCCCATTAAATGGGATTTATAATTTACTACAAGATGGATTATTTGAATTTTAGAAATTCTAAATTATTGTAATAATTAATTTGGAATAAAATTCAAATAGATAGTCTATCAGTAAAAATCTGTACGTATTATTTTGTGTTAACCAATTTGATTTGGTAACTGACAAGATAATAGAAATAAATATCTTTTATTTAATTTCTTAATTTGAATTAAGAAATATGGATAAATAAAGGATAGATATTTATTTGAATTAATTTCTAATTATCTTAGTAATTAATTATTATTGGAAAGTATTTTGAAATTTGAAAATATACCTTTATAGGATATTACACGTTTTTAGTAGAGGATCTCTCTGGCAAAAAAACGTGTAGAGCAATCTTACTAATAAGGGATTGCCCTGATATATTGAATCTGGACAAATATTTTTCCAAATAGAAAATAGCTTTAAAAGAAAGATGTCCAGGAATTTTTTGTACAGAAAAAAAGTTACGTAAAAATTTTCAAAGTGAGAATTTTTCCCTGCATCCAGAGAAAAATAAATTTTCAAGAAAAATAAGAGCGTACAGTTTTTCTTGAGAGTTTTGAGTGATCATAATTCTCTAAATAGAAAGGAAAATCACGCAGATCAATTTAAAGCTAAGTGAGACGAAATTCTTATTGTTATTGTGTTAGTTTTTAATTTCTTATTTCCGGGTTCTAATCATTTCTCTTGTAGCGTGATCACGCACCGAATATGGTATAGAAAACAGGTCATAGTCTGGAAGACTTTGGAGTGGGATAACTCGCATCGTTCTTCTGTCGGCATCGGTAACGGTCTACAAGAGGTTAGATCTTTTTCCTTCTAATTTTACGAGTACGATTTTGTTGTTTCCGCTGCATTATGTGTTCGTGTGATTTTAGGTTTCTATTTTTTTTTTTTTTGAAATTTATGACTATCACCTCAGATGCTATAATAATAACCAACAGTAACATGTTTAAAAAGTTAAAAATTATCGAGCCTAAAAATCTAAATCGACTGAACCGCCAAAATGAGATCTGATTTGGTTTGGTTTCTTTAAAAAATTTGTACCAACCAAATAAAGTTTTACGTATGTGGTTTGGTAAATGATTTTGACCTTCAAACCAACTGCGAACATCCCTACCCGTGGGAAAAAAATTTATTCGGTTTATTTGGACTAGTTTAAATGAGTGCAATTTTAACATTATCAAAAAAAAAATGTCATAATTATTATTTATGGGAATACAAAGTTATTCTTAAGAAAAATGTGAAACTCATGGGTTATGTAAACTTCCCTTGATATTATTATCTCCCTTGATATTATTATCTAAGGAGAACTAATAAAATAATGCATAATATACCATAATATACCATATAATGTCATTCAAAAAATAGTCATCCGCTCGACTTTAATCCTGTCAATCATCCAGAAAAATACTAAAAATATATGTGATGTTTATAGTGATTGTCACATTTTTTTATTTGTTTGTGCTCCTATTGTGCTATATTTATGCATGTTTTAGTTTCTTATTATTTTCATTTTATTTCATTAGTCTAATAAGTTCCAAACAATGGCTTATCACTATTATCATTTAAAATTTGATCCCAAATTACAAGCTTGGTAAGGAGAGGTTTTTTCTTTTCTTTTTTTTTTTTTTAAGCACAACAATAGGAAGTGTAGGGAAAAAAAAACCACACACCATGGAGATCGGTCAAAATGTACCGCATCGCCATAATCTGTATAGTTTTTTCACTTATATGGTTTTAATGCGGCTTATGAAATCTTTGAATCGCAAGATGTAGTTTGTCGCGTGGTTGGGGGTAATTTTTTTTTTTTCCGTTCAAACCGCACCGCGTTATACTTTATATATGATATTCGAAAGTAATTTTTTGTTACTTTTTAGGCGCGTCTACAGTAGAAGCGCCCCTACGTAGGGCCCTGTCTATTCACCGTTGGATGGGAATCTGTATATAAATAGATTCTCCACAGATTCCCGTTATTCCCCACAGATTCCCATCCAACGATAATTAAGGCATGACCCTACGTAGGGACACCCCTACCGTAGTCATCCCCTACTTTTTATAGTTTTGATTTATAACTTTTAATTTCATAGATTATATTTTTATAGGGGATGGCTACGGTAGGGGCATCCCTACGTAGGGTCATGCCTTAATTATCGTTGGATGGGAATCTGTGGGGAATAACAGGAATCTGTGGAGAATTTATTTATATACAGATTCCCATCTAACTGTGAATAGACAGGACCCTACGTAGGGGCGCCCCTACTGTAGACGCGCCCATTTTTATATCTAGCATGTAATTGATTTTTTTTTTTTTTTCATTTGGAATTGATTAATTTTGAAGTTAAAAAAAAAAACTAAAGTCGTATTCAGCCTAATTTCTCAAATTTAAACCCTAATTAGTCAGATTCAAGTTTTTTTTTAGTTCTTTTTTTTTTTATTCTCAATTTAAGGCATATTATTTAAACATGACAGACCAAACCACAAATATGTGCGATTCGATTTGGTTTTCTCATAATTACTTCAAACTGCATAATTTGGAAATAAAAACAAGAGTAAAATCAACAAAATCGCACTGCAAACAATTGATCATCAAATAGTCAACGAGCTGTACTCTAACGGATTAACTACATTGTTGTACAATATGTTTTGATTGTTTATTTAGTTTATATTTTGTATTTTGATTATTATTATCATTGATATCCAGATATGAAACTTAAAACAAATTTATACACTTTTTGGGTCAAACACTAATTTTGACCATTAATTTACCGAAGTTTGCTTTTAAACCTTAAGTATACATATATTTTAATATTTATGATAATTAAAATTAATATCTAGAAGAACAAATATTAAAAATTAATTTAAAAAATGAAAAAATCTAAAAATATAAACATTATTTATAAATATATTTATTAATTTTAGATAAGTTTTAAATTTGAACTTTTTTAAAAATATAAATATTTAAACTTTAAAAGTTATTTTAATAAACATAATGGTAAAAAATTTATGTTTGATTAGATACTAGAACTGTCACGAGGGCCAAGTAAACCCTTTAGCATGGTGCTGGGCTAATAGATTAAGCATGACATGACACACACAAAACACGTTAGCACGTTAAACATATATATTATTATTATTTTATTTTTCCTTTATACGTGTCTTTTTATTTTATTTTATTTTAATTAGCACCTCAAATGGAATTATTAGGTAAAACGTTAAAGGAAAAATAAAATGAGAAGAAGATTAGGAGAATGATATATCTGGGACAAGGAAAAAGGAGAGGAATGCAAAGAATATTCCATATAATATGAGAAGAGGATTTTGTAAACTTAGAGTCAAACAACGATGAAGAAAATGAATTTATGATTAAATAAGTATAATGCAAATCTAATTAAGATAAAATTTTACATTAAATTTACTTTCTTTTTATAATTTTGAGTTATTTGAAAAAAAATGGATAAAAATGACACTAAAACTAATAAAATTTACTAATTAGATGAGTTAATTTTGGTCAAAAAAAAAAGGAACATATTCAGGCACATGAACTAACACATTATGATATATTAAAGCATGGATTAATGGGTCGTGCTGGCCGATCATTTTATACTATTGGTTGGCACAACTAAAAAATGAGTATAAATTTAAATTTGTTACAAATTCTAAAAAATACTGTCCATTTAATCGAAGATGTACTTATCCCTACTGTTAACTCCAGTCCCACAGTGGGCCCCAGTTGTGACGTGTACGCCCAAGATTCAAACCGTTCAGTAAAATCTTTACCTCTAGACTCGAACATTGACTAACAGGACTGTAGGAGGCCTTTCCCGCCACTGCGAAACGAGAGAGAGAGGTTGGAGAAGCATGGAGTTGAGCCTGAGCGGGAACGCCCTCAAGACCTTCGCGCGTTCAGTCACCTGCCTCGCACGTGTCGGAAACGAGCTCTCCATTCAAGCTTCTCCTTCCCAGGTTTCTGCTTCCTCTCTCTTACATTTCTCCGATCCATACTCAAATGTTTCTCAAATCCAACTTTTGCTCTGCAAAGACCGTCCTGGTTTTTCTTCGATCAGAACCGTTCATGGAGTTTTTTAGGTTAAAATCATGCTCCTAAGATCACCTCTTCGTCAATTGATTTCAGTTTTTTAATATCTTTGTACGGTATTTCCAGTAATTGCAGCTTAAATTTTTATTTTTTTTTTGTTTTTTTTTTTCGAAAATTGGGAATTAGGGTTTTTGTATCTGTTATGTCTGAGGAAGTGCATGAATGGGATTTTTGTTAATTTATTTTTTTATTTTTATATTTTATGCTTTGGGGTTATTTGTGCAGCTTGCTCTTCACACCCTCAATTCATCGCGATCTGCCTATCACTCTATTACATTTAGACCTGGGTTCTTTGATGTTTATACTATTTCTGGGAACCAAGTGGAATGTAGCGTGCTTTTGAAGGTACTTTGAACGCTGTTTGACCATATTGCATGGTTTACCAGGAATCCTTTATCTGGCCTCCTGACTCTTTTTGTTCAGGCTGTTTGTTCCGTGCTCAGGACACCTATAGCAAGTATAGATAATTTGAGTGTCAAATTGCCCAATCCCGATGCATCGAAGGTGCAGTGGACCTTGGAGTGCTTTAATGGTAATTCCGCATATGCAATATCTTTTATTTTATTTATTTATTTATTTATTTTTTTGGAGGGGGGGGGGGGGGTGTTTGATGTTCTATATGATGATGATGTGGATTTGCTGGTGATTACTCATTTTGTAGTTGCTGCAATTTTGTTTACGTTTTATGCGAATTAGTATTTATGCACTCCTAGTAATGTAGGGGTGTACCCTGGGTTTGGGATATGATCTCGTTTCTCTCTTTGTTGTTACAATTTATCCATAAACCATTGAATTTCGAGCTGCATATTGCGAGATACCAAGATGGTATTTGGTAATTAACAGTTTGGGTAGACTGATCATAAGCCAGAGAAAAATCTTAGTATTCCTCTAGAGTTATGCCGTTTAAGAAAAACATGATATAATTACAGTATATTAAGAAAAAGGAAACGTCATTTTCAGTATGCTTCATTTGACTGTATTTCTAATCCTGTCAATATAGAAATATCGTAATGTCTTTGACTACAATTATCTGATACTTTTTGTCATGACACAAAAGCTTGTATAGGTTGTTCATTTGACATTATTTCTAATCCTAGCAAATGTGAAGGATATGAAATGGTAGCATATTTGGCCACAAATATCTGTCTCTTTTGTTGTGACACAAAAGCTCGTAGTTGTTGTTTGGATACATGGATCTCCTGGCTTCTTAGTTTTGATAGATCATGTCATGTTAAACAACTAAACTATCCAGCTTTCTTGGAAAATACTATGATCTTCATTTGAAGCATCGGGCTTTTAAAGTTCACACTTTATTCTATGCAGGTATGAGAAAAACCTATTGGATTACCTGCAATGTTGAACCAAACGTACAACATTTGTCTCTGGATAGGAGAAGATTCCCCAGTAACTTTGTAGTGAGGCCTCGAGATCTCAGCAGATTGCTAGCTAATTTTCAGTCATCCCTTCAAGAGCTCACTATCATAGCAACAGAACCCAATTCCTTGCCATCTGATGTGGGAAGTGAAATTGGAGGCAAGGCTGTTGAACTTAGAAGTTATATAGACCCAACCAAAGGTACCAAGTATATTACTTTTATAACTGAACTTACAACGAGCGGCATGTTTATTATTCTGTTTTTAACTGCAGACAACGACTCATCACTACATACACAACTATGGATAGATCCCATGGAAGAGTTTGTTCAGTACACCCACACTGGGGACCCGGTAGATGTGACTTTCGGTGTGAAGGAATTGAAGGTTTAGTAATTTAAGCCTTTTGATCTTTTTGCATTGCTATCACATTTTTGTGAGTGAATGACTTGGAAAATCTCTATACTAACTGACATACAGTTTCAGAACATAGTTTTGACCTCCTTCGGGTTGCTGTCACTATAAGCAATTAGTTTAATTTATGGATACGCTTCTGTGTAAGTTTATAGAGTATATCTGCCAATATGTCTTATTTATATCTAGGTGGTTGATTTCGTATACCCCTTACTGTCCCCTTGTAAAAAGTAAATAGGGATAAATGTATTTTATGGTGTTATGGTTTCTGATTGTTTAATATGTTAGGCATTTCTTTCTTTCTGCGAAGGCTGTGAAGTCGACATTCACTTATACTTTGAGAAAGCTGGCGAGTAAGATACCATTTTCTTCTAATCCAAAAATTTATCTTTTCCTTTGCATGTTTTTGTCCTCTATCCCAAATGATTATTTTGCATATGTCATTAATATCTGTGGAAATAAAAAAATAGAAGCTTAGAATTTCAGTCGTATATTTTACAATGAAGCGTACAACCTATATATACATGACAGATACAAATCTAGGAATTAAATGACCAGCTATACAAGGTCAATGACAGCAATTCAAATAAGAAATTAACTCTAAAAAATCCTACCTACCACACATAAAAAAGGAAACTAATCAACATTGTAACAACGGCTATTATCTCCATAAATGAGAATAATCAGCCAATATTCTAACAATTAAGTCATGGTTGGCGATAAGATAAGTTCTAACTAAGTTGTGAGTTGTATATGTGGGCTTATTAGGATTCCGACATAACTCACTGTTACCACTAATCACAGATTATATTTATATCTATTTAGATTTGAATCGATAGACACTTCACATTTGTTTTATGTGATTACTTCCTATCACATGATATGAATTGATAGTGCTGTAAGGGTTCATGATAAATTGGAAGTTGAATTTTTCTTCATGGTTTTAGTGCAAACTTTAATTCCACTTTATAGATTTATGCTGTGGACCAGCAATGCAAGTGTTTTTATTAGTTTCTACCATAGGGTTACAATTTGGCTGAACACCTCTATATTGGATATATGATTACTTTGGACGTTCATACTTCCATTGGTCATTTTAATTCAGAATCCAACATGACTAAAAAAGGCAATTAGAAAGTTTAATATTAGGGTTCAAGTAATTGGTTATAGGAAATTGTAATTCCCATCAAATGTTATAGACTCTCTTGCTTGCACTTTTTATTTGAATGTAAATTTAAACCACATGTGATATTGATCTTTACTAATTCTGTATTGGGAAATCAGGCCTATTCTTATGGCACCAAAATTTGGTATAGATGATGGTTCTAATTCAAACTTTGATGCCACTCTTGTACTTGCGACCATGCTGATATCACAACTCCATGAAAAAAGCCATCCCCCGCAACCTGCACAGGCTGATACCACAATGCACGTTCAGGCTGAGAATGGAACAGGGTCACAAGCACGAGTTAGGTCTGGAGCAAATATCTCTGAGAATCCATCTGATCACACTCGAATTTGGTCTGATCTGTCAGGTAACCCTTTCTTTTTGTGATGTTAACAGGGGAAGTATGTAGTTATTCAATTGCTTTAAATTCTGTGCTTTGTGCAGGAAGTGCCACGAGAAATGGAAATGGCAATGAAGGAAGACAGGTTCAAGAGGAACAAAATGCAAATGCTAGTGAACAGAGAGAAATTACGAGGATTAGTGCGATGCATATATCTAAGTCTGCACCAGATAGAGAAAATGAACCTGTGAACCCTATAACGTATCCCGAGTCTACTGTTTGCTACAATATTCAGTCAATTCCCTGTGTTTATATTATGTTGCTGCGAGTATCCTGTTATCTTCCAAATTCGATTATTTGCTTCAATATTGTTTTCACTTTTTGATCCCTCATACTCTGACTGCTGCAACTCTCTTGTGGTGTTTACATATTCATGTGTCGAGCATTTCCACAGTGTAAATTGCATGCCGTGCTCCTGGTGCTCAGGAGTTGAGTCTCTATTATGGGGTTCATTACTGCATTACACAAACGTTTCTAATCTTCTACTTGATAATACGTGTAAAATGGTGGTGTTTAAATTCCTCTGTAGTTTTGTTAAGACTGCACTACTCAGTACTATCTCTCTTATCCAAAAGAATGCAGAGAATACCCAATTCATCCTAACCTCTCATATTTTTATCAAGGTTCAGAACAGTGTTCTTGCATGAATTGTGATATTTATTTTTTCTTGCTTCTAATTGGTTTTCTTGACTGGTCATAATAGCTGTCACATGGAAAAGGATCATTTTGAAGAACCTCAAGGTTAGTCAGATTGCATTTTGGGTAGCTTGGGTTAACCTTGACTTGTATTATTTGGCAGAAAAAACCAATTTTGCCCTTGTATTCTCCTGCAATAACTGATTTTGCTGTTTGTTGCTATCAGAAATAAATGGTCAAGGTGTTTCACAACGCCATCGAAGTAACTGGGTTGATGCCAATGAAGATGATGAGGATGATGATGATGGAGAGGAGACTGAACTTTATGTTCAGTCAACACCACCATACCATTAAGAACATTAGTGCTGCTAGTTCACTGCTGTTTGATCAGCTAATGTTTGTTTTGTAAGTGCATCTATCTCCTTTTATAATGTGCTTTGAATCTAAAGTTCTCGATTAACTACAGCTGTCTTTTTCATGTTTTATTTTTTTATGCTTCTTGCTTTGTTGCTATCCTATTCTTAAGCAACAATAGTTGAGTACTAACATTTAGAAACTGGCCTAATTATGGGACTGCTTATGAAAGATTAGATAAGCATACGGTAATGAAGATGCATTAGGTAAAGGGCCACTATCTTACATAAGATGCAAGTACCTTCTAGTGAGATGCAATTTGGAGCTGTCATGGTAGTTGGGCTTTTCGTTGACAGTATCTCTGATTATTGGTGTTTGTTAATAAGAAATTTCATAGTCAGATGATAGCTTAATATTTAGTTAGATGGTCCTTTACAGAATTTCAAGTATGGTACTAACCTCTTTGGTTTGTTACAAATGTGATTAATAAACACCAGTAATTAATTCCAACGATCGGGTTATAATTGTGTATGTGCAATTTGAGTTGATGGTGCTCCTTTATGTAGCTCTTTCCACCATCTTCTCACCATTATCATTGATCAAAACATTGTTAAGAATATGTTGTATACACAAACTAACCTCCTAGCGTTGAGTCTTGAGTCCAGTTCAAAAACAGACTAGACCATCAAAATGCTGCAGCACTTGCTGGGTCCTGGTTTTGTTTCATGTAAATTTTAGTGCTGATTCCTTCTGCAATTCTTTTGTAGCGCATCCGTGCCTTGACATGGTTTTCCAAAGCTAGCACAGGTGACCCTTGCTTGCATACGCCGTGATACCTAGCTTTTTATCAGAGTTAAATATGCTTATGTGATGATTGAACACCAAAAAACTGGTGACTCGTAAATGGTCAACATAGCCTTGACTCACTGTACATAACCAAACACAGACACACATGAATATGTGCTCAGTAACCCTGGGTTAATGATGATATGTGACTGACTAATATTCTAATCAGTTAGAGCATCTGCTTCATGATTACTAACCGAATACTTTAGATGGATCATATAATAAGTCACTCGGTTTGTTGATGCTGGCTGCATTATATGAAATCTGCATGTGGGACCCATTTACACCTAGTTGCCACGGGCAGATGAGGATTTTTATGTTTTCCCGTTTATGACATGATCCCTGAAATAAGCTTACATTCCAGGATGCCACAGTGAGTACTTGCCCATATCAGCCATTAATATTGTTTGTCTTTTCTTTTTCTTTTTTAATTTTCGGTTAATTTTTTTTCCCCTTACAAAAGGGGATTCGGAGCTGTTGTGATTTTCTTCTTCCTGAAACGCTACTAATTATTTGGGTGTTCTGTAAGTGGGTCATATTCACTGGGTCAAAAGATTAGGACAACAAAAAATACAGTTAGTCACCTAATCGGGGTTTGTTTGGGAATATACTATATAGAAGCCGGAAGGGCATTTCTGTCCATTTGAGAGAATGTCTTCATTGTTCCCTCTAATCTATTTGAAAAATAAATGAGAAATAAAAAGAGGGAAGAAGATTCGTGAGGAAAGGGAAAATTGTTCGGTTTTATTTTTGTGTATTATTTATTTAGCATTTTTTTTGGGTTAATAAACAATTAAAAGGATTGCTGGGAAGGAAAGATTGTTAAGACCCAGCTGGCATTAGGAGGGTTGGTATAGGAAACGCGCAAACACCGCCCTAGCGATCTGTGACGGGCCCACGTCCTGACGTGCAGCGCCTACAGAGCCTTAGACGCCGTCTATTATTTTAATCTTCCCTGCCCATTCTCTCGTAAAAGGGTTAGACTCGTTAGAGAGAGAAATATAGCCGTTGTGTTAGACATTTAAAATTAAATATCAATGTGAATAAGGCGCCTAGATAAGCTTATGGTAATTCGTATAGAACCTTGTTGAGACCATCTGCCATTTATGACTCTCTCTTTCTACTGCTTTGCTATGAAGCTTATTTACTAAATCGAGTAGCCCCATAGAAGGAAAAAAAAAAAAAAAAAAACTCATAATCCAATAATTCTGGTCTGGTCTGGTCTGTTCTGAAGTATTTATACTAAATAACATGTACATACATTTTCATTGAAAACTTAAATTAACCTTTTAAGGATCGTTTATTTTCACCTTGTATGCTACCCACCCCAACTATATTCCTTAACATCGGTTTTGAACAGGTGTACATATAAATTCTCATGTCAATGATTTGCCATCTATGTTTATTTGAATTGAGTTGCTAGATTCGTTGTGCAGTACATATAATCTGTATCGATGTTGTTTTGATTCAAAAAATCTGGCCTCCTTTTATATATGGATTCTTCGTGTTCGCAAATGCTTTGTCTTTAGTATGGTTTCTGAGAAATCGCCATGATTAGCTGAGCTAAATACTTTTTTTTTTCATCAAAACAAAAAATTAACTAATTAAATATGATTGTTATCATATAGATAAATTTAAAGTGCGTTGTATCAATAACTAATAAGTTTAGATGCAACACTTTTGGAGGAATATCTTTTGAGAATATTATAAAAGCAAGTAAAATAATAAATAGTCTACAATAATTTGCTGTAGCCTGTAGGTATGTATATGTTGCGTTATATTCTCTTTTAGAAGCCAAAAATCGAAAAGTTTGTTATGATTGCTTTATATTCTCTTTATAAATGACAAAGAATAGTGTCTGTGACTTAACAAAATCATAATTAATTGAGAAGACGAACGAATGCTCAATAAATTTGCTCAAAAAAATATAACAGCGCGGGAATAACCACAAATGGCTAAAATTCTAGTTAACGGTTACGCTGAAAACAAAAACAAAACAGCGAATTAGTTAACGGTGACGGCAACTGGTGAACAGGAGTGGATCGTAGAGAATTGGAATTTGGAAAACGTGTTTCGGTTAACAGATTCTTGGATGGACTTGGACAAATGGGAATTGGTGCTAACCCTAGATGCCGTCTTTCCTATTCCTCTTTTTCTATCTATTTGTATAATTGTGTGTATTTGAGCAGAGATACAGAATCAGTCAACTACATGTAATAATATAAGCTCAATTGTTAATATGCCCATAGCTTTTTATCTAATTGCGAATTTGCCATTAATTCTAGATGGATTAGAAGGGTTGATATAATCACTTTCAAACTTGTCTTCATCCATAAAGTCTCTTCGCGCCGGTTACTAATGAAAAAGTCTAAACCGGCCCTCCAATTATATTATCGTGGAAATCTCTCTGTGAGATTCTTTAATTATTGTAACTAGTTTCACAGGATAGCTTAGAGCTCTCCTTTTTCATTCTAGGTTATAAAAATGAGAAAATCCATCATTAATTGACAATTTTCTCAATTATTATTTACACAGATTTGCACTTAAAAATCAGCACTTTGTATTTGCGAGGAATACCCAAAAAAAAAGAAAAAAGAAAAAAAGGTCCACGGCAAAATTCGTATTAAAAGCAAAATAAAAATATATTCTAACTAACTCCACTCATGCAAAGACGAAAACGTTATACAACAATATAAAAAATGTGTAATAAAGGTGTTGGGCACCACTAAGAACAATTGTATGACTCGGTAAAACCCCAATCCTTTCAAGTTTCAACCATCACTATTGTCCATTGACATTGTAACAATAAAATCACCCTAGTAATCACAATGGGTCAAACAATATTATTTTTTTCCAGCTAGTGCCCCTAGAAATATAGTCACGAGTTGATCCTGTACTGAGGTAATCAGAGTAACAAAATTAGCTGTCTATAATCACGTTTCACATGACCGAATCAAAGTCAATTTAAATAATGACATAAGCTTATAAGGTATATCAATTTTAATACTCAATTTGTCCCCAAATTTTCTAAACTAGTAGTAATATACCATATACTTTAGTAGCCTCTTGGACCCTAGTAGAGTTAAGTTAGTGGTTGCCCATAAACTCTCAATTTTGTCAAAGTAAACCCCCCAAAGTGGCACCCTCGTAAATAATAACCAGAACCCATGTCATTTTCTTAGCCATCACCTCTTATAAGTCCTAAAACTGAGCCAGGGCTCTGTCTTAGTTGTCTTTGTCTTGAGGGAGAGAGAGAAGTAGAACAAACAGAGAGGAGAAGGAAGATCAAGAAGGACAAAAGGGTCTAAGAAATTCTCACCAAAAAAATAAAAAAGAAAAGCCTCATTTTGAGTTGAAAGACATTAATGGCGAGGTTTTGGTCAGCGGCGGTCCTCGTGATCTGTGCCATAATCGTGGTGGTGAGCGCGTCGTTGGCCACCGTTGAAGGCGGCGGTGGAGAGTACCTCGGGTGGATCCCATCGAAGCCGGCGTGCGATGGGTCCATAGCGGATTGCTTAGCCGAGGAGGAAGAGTGGGAGTTGGACTCGGAGAGCAACCGGCGCATCTTAGCCACCCAGAAGTACATCAGCTACGGTGCGCTGCAGAGGAACACTGTGCCGTGCTCGCGCCGTGGGGCCTCCTACTACAATTGCCAGCCTGGCGCTCAGTCCAATCCCTACAGCCGCGGATGCACTGCTATTGCGAGGTGCAGGAGTTAAATTTTAATTCTAATTTCTCTTTTTTTAATTTTTTTTTTTTATGGAGATGGGTTTGATTGTTATACTTAACAAAAGAGACCTTGGTGTTAATGGGTCATTGTTGTTAATGTTCATGAGAATACTGCTGCTATAGTTAAAATTCCTGTAAAATCTTATCGTGATTCTTTTCTCTTTTTTTTTTTTTTTTTCCTTTCTTTCTTGGTGTTATGGATTTCATTTGATTTTAAAAAAAAAATGTTATATTATTACTTTAGGAGGAAAGATCTGAGGGCTTAGCTTTACAAGTCCTTTTTACTTTTAGTACACACTAAAATAAATTGTGAGATCAGATTTTGATGCATATTGTATCATTTGGGGGGAAAAAAAATTAAATTGCAAGGTTATCATTTGAAAATTACGGTTGTTTGAAATTGTTTTGTTGAGAAAGGACCAAGGAGAAATGTTGTTTTGCAACATTGTGTAGGATTTGTATACTCTATGTATATGATGAAATTCGATAAATCTCAGATTTTAAAGATTGTTTTTTTCTTTTGAGTATTGACCAACTTATTTTCTCCTCCTATATACCCCCTAATTTCCTCGCTCCTCACTAATTTCTGATTTTCCTCTCACCTGGGCTTCTTTTCAAAAAATGAGAAGTTTCATATGTTAGTCCTTAAAACATAATCTTAAGATAGTTGAAAATGCATAAGGTCATGTTGCCCGAACTGCAATAAAATTGGCATTCTCTATTGTTATCATCAACTATTTTTTTTCATACATGTTCGTTTTTTTTTTTTCTTTGTTACCTTTTTTTTTTAAAAAAAAATCATGGTTAAAATAGATGCAAGACTAGGAATTGTCTTTGTAAAAAGCATATGCCAGCTGAACCAATACACATAACATAATTGGATATATTTGCAGTTTTCGAATAACATGAAAAGCGCACGCCAACTAAACCAGATAGATGTTATGTCATAGTCGCCTTTGGGGAAAAGTAAGATGTTATCCAAGTTTAAACCATATTTTGGATGAGAAATACAATATATAAAAAATAAATAAAAATAGACTACAATATGTCTTTGTTACCTAACATCACCTGGAATGCCAACCAAGGGTGAAGGACAATGATCATGTATCATCTTAAAATATCATTCCTATTAAAGTCTTTCACGTGAAGTCTTATCATTCAAATTTCAATGTTCTCGAAAATAATTTGAAATTGGCAAAACGCCCAATAGGTTTTTGAGTTTTCAAACAGAAGACGATTCCCAAAACACCCATTTCCCAATCTTGTGAATCTTTTAGATATGCACGTATGTTGCTAATGATAGGTCCATCACATAACTGCAATACACCAAAATAATGCTGTTCATGTGGTCCCTTTTACCAAACCAAATTAAACAAAAGAGGCATCTCTAGTGTATAGGGTAAGCCGGACAAAAAATTGTTTTGGTTGTTTGTGATTAAACTTTTTGCACCATATAAAATAATACTTTGAAATTAAAAATTTCTAAAAATTATTCTTATGAGTTAGCTTTTTGAATAATTTTAACGATAAAAGACAATAATATCCTTAAAATTAAGAAGAATAATAAGGATTAATCCATTTTTAACGGACGATATTATTATTTTTTGATTACTAAAATTGATCAAAAAATCAATCCAGTGTATTAATTTTATGAAATTCTATTATTTACTGATTTCAAATTTCAGGATTTAAATTGTAGAATACTTAAATTTTTGAGTATTTTTTTTGCAGTCCACCTAGTGTATATTAAGATAAGATCTTCCATTCTCATTAGACCAAACGTCACATTTTATCTTCCTCTTCCCATCTCAAAGGTTTTGAAGATCTTCAAATGCAATTTCGTGGTTATGCGTACAAGTGGCTTAAAGTGAGCATATGAATATGTTTCATTAGGCCTTGTTGGTTTTTCAATTCCAAAAATAAGACTAATCAGATTTACGTCATACTTAAACATTATCAAATGACATTATGTGATTAAAAAAATTAGAACTTACGATACTAATTTGCTAAACATTATTAATAGTTTTTTTAAAAAAAATGTATAATCGATCAACAATAGTGGATAAAAATGTCATTATAAGACACTATTAGGCAACTCAAAAGTCAAAAGTGTGATTTTATTTGCATCAAAACGACTTGTACCAAAATTTTCCATGAAATTGTGGGAACTGAACCTGTCTCAGCATCCCTAAATTCCATGTCTTACTACCTCAGTTGGTGGAAACTTGTTACAAGAGTACTGGCAACACCAGATTTCTCCAAGAAAATTGCCTTTTCTTTTATGTCTTGGCAGAGCTTATGACAACTATTATTATTATTTTTTTAATGGTTTTTGTCTTAAATGTTCACCACTTCTACCAAACTCAGTTTGGGTTGCTGGTTATGTCTGGAGAAAATAACTAAACACTAATTAAGTGCTGCAACCACCGAAGATAAGCTTCTATAATTGGCGGCCAGATGACGCGGCAGCTCAGCACGACAAAATTAAATTATGT
>JXTC01000211.1:78577-97929 GCA_002914845.1 Trema orientale
TTCATTCTTTTGAGTTGGGTGTGAAATATGCTATTTATAGGAATTGAAAAAGTGACTTCAGATTGCATGCCACATGTAAAAACGCATGAAAAACCCAGGAATTGGCTCTGCGGCATCGTTTTCTGGCACCGCGGTGCCAAAATAAGCATATTGTGGTCTCAGGCTGGCACTGCGGCACTAGCCATATGCAGAATTTGGCAATGTAGTGCCAACTCTCTAGTTGGCTGCCTCTTTTAAGGTATTTTGGCACTGCAGCTCGTGTCCTGCTGCGCTGCCACTTTTCACCCTTTTGTCTTATTTTAGCTCCTTCAATCCACTTGGCATAATAGCTCCTCAACTGAAATCAACACAAAAAAACCACAAACATCATAAAGCCAAAATCAAGCTTAAAGAGACTGGAAAGATAATTGTGAAACACCCTTATCAAATCCCCCCAAATGTACTCAATTGCTTGTTCTCAAGAAAAACAAAAGGGAAACGAAAGAAAGGGGCAAAGATCGTGAAAGATAAGAAAGACTCCTAAATCTAATTCTAGATTACCCCAAAACCAACAAATAACAAGTAATGATTTAAATTAAGGTAAACATTGTCTCAAAAATCATTTAAGAATTATAACTACTTAGTAATAATCTAGCACCCAATCTTTGCGGATCAACTCTTCTCGCCACTATACTAGCTAGTTTTGACTTTTATTAGGACGTGCTAGGTTAGTTAATGGGAGGAGAACATTATAGATAGTAAAATTTAATTTTGAGCATTTAAACCAACGATTAAACATTCGATTATCAGTTACCTAGATCAATCTATCTTACTTTAAGCTTCTATTGGGTAATTCTAAAACATTTACTTAGGTTATTTGATAGGAAGAAGTTGTCTATGGCATTTGTCTAGATAGCATACAATATAAGAAAAGAATGGAATAATTGTGCGTTTGTGGACTATTTGTGATTGATAGCTTTTGTGAATAATTGAATATACATGAATGTTTAGTGATAGCGAATGATTCCTTATAAGGATGTTTATAAGGGTTATTTATAATGAAGGTAATATATGGCCTCTTTCTTATGTGTTTCATGGAAGTTGGGGATTTGTACATGTTGAAGATTTTTAGTTGTCTCTTTTCTATAAAACTTTTGAGTCTTTTGAATATCTTATCCTTCTTTTCCTTAAACCAATATCCGTTGGCCCCGTTATAACCTTTTGAAAGACCTTATGATTTCAAGAATTAGCTTTACATATAGTAGAGATAGTACCGAAGGCAGAGCATATGATTGATAGTTCTTTGATTCGGACTGGGGTGTTATTATTTGTGAAATTTGTAAAACTACTTTTCGATGCATGAATTGAGCGATTAACTGTTAATATAGGCTAGACACATGTACACATGAGTATAATTATTGACTTAAGAATGACTAAGGATTTGATATGGTGCTTGTGTGAAATTAGGACTATACATATATTTCATTATTCTCTAAAGAAAAACTAAAAGGTTAGGTTTGGGTAGTTTAGAATTAGGTTAATTAGGCAGAGTCTCTTTATATTTGTTAGTCTTAATTTATCTTTATTCGAGGATGAGTAAAGTTTAAGTGTAGGAATATTTGATAGGTGTTAATTTTATATTTATATGATGGTAATTTCATATACTTCTTTGTTGGTTTTTATATCGTTTTAAGACTACTTGTGTTATTTATGTGTTTTTAGGTGTTTTGGAGGTAAAATGCAAGAATAAGCTAGAACGGGCCATAAACAAGCTAAAACGAGCAAAGTTGGACGGGCTAGGATGATTTTAGAGAAAAAATAAAATTCAAGATAGTTGAAACCCTGACACTGGCCTTTGTGCGTTGTGGTACTAGATATGTGGTTTTTCCACCAACTTACCCTATTTTGATGGCCTAAGTTTCCTATTCTGTGCGGGACTTAACCTAGACATCTCCTACACTCAATTTCCTATAAATACGATGTTTTACAGTAGATTGAAAGAGTCTTAGACACCTAGGAGCTACAGAAACACTCTAAAACCTAGAGAGAAAGAGAGAGAAGGAGAGGAGGAGAGCCTGCAAAGTTGCTGTAGCCATCTTTGATCTTCTTCTTTTTACTTTTAGTTTTTCTTTGTTTTCTAAACACTGGCATAATTATTCTACTCTTTATTCTTATATACATGCTAGACTAGGCTCTAGATTAAGTTAAGGATGATCTCAAAACTTTAAGACGTGATTGATTTTCCAGATTTTATATAATTAGTTGTCTTATTAAACTTGATTATATTCTTCTGTCCATATTGATTCTATGAATGATATCTTGATTAATTTAGGTGTGCAACCATATAATCATGATTGAATTCTATTACTAGGGTTTGAATTGGGTGTTTGTCATAATTGAATCCGTTAGTAGTAAAACTATAAGTGGTATGTTCGTTTGAGGTGTTAACTATAGCAAGGAACACAACCTAGGTTAGGAATCCATGTTTACGTGATTGTTATCTAAATCAACTATCTTACATTTCTAAAGCTTCCATTTGATAATTCTAGAGCGTTTACTTAGTTTATTGATAGGAAGAAGTTATCTATGGTATTTTTCTAGATAGCATATAATATAAGAAAAGAATGTCTATGATTGATAGCTTTAGTGAATAATTGAATATAGAATTATGTGATTAATTAGCATGAACATTTAGTAGTAGTGAATGATTCCTAACCAATTTATTTATTTTATTGTTTTTAGTAGTTTTCAGTTTTATTTCTCAATCCCTTTTACCTTAGAATTAGTAATAAATTAGTTAGACCAATTCCTCGTGGGATCGACCCTTACTTGTTACTATATTAGGTAATTATTAGAATTCTCCTAGGCTTTGCTAGATAGAGATAGGAAGCTAATTAATTTGATTGTTTAATAATGCACGTATGCACAATTTACAATTGCAAGTATATGATATTATTGCAACAAGTAATATAATGGAAATAAACGTTGTCGTACACACGAGGATTGTAATTAGATTCCTACTGAGTCTGTAAATTAACTTACCCTAACTTTATTTAGACAGATAGATTAAACTATAAAAAGTAAATAAACAAAGACCAAATAATTCTAAAGCAAATAAAACTAACACCAATTGTAAAGCTAAAAGAGATAATAATGTCAAACTAATCTAGATGCTTGATTTCACCTAGCTTTCAACTATGTCTTTTAATTATCAACTTAAATCTAATCAATTTTCCTAGTTTATAGGCTAAGAACCTAAAGTTGCTTCTACTTCCTCTCTCAAGTGCCAAGTAGAGACTATTCCTAAATTCCAATTTTAGTATCTTTATCCAAAATTAAGAACATAGGAATTTATTAAGTTCGTATTCTTTATGAAAAAGCTTCAAAGAATCTATAGGTTCTCTCAAACTCTACAAATCCTAGGTTGTGTTATCATAAGGTCTAATTTAGAATTTTCTATCTTAAGTGCCAAATTTCAAAACAACTAATTAATGGCTAATTAATTGAGAAGTGTTATGCGATCTTAAATCTACATCAGTCAACACCAAGAATGGAAAGTCAACGCTCGGTCTATACCAGGCCGCACATGTGTTTTCTTGATTGAAATGCAACCTCCTCCAGATGCGATAGGTGCGACCAGCATGAAAAAAAAAAAAAAAACCAGTTCAAGCTTTATCAAATGGGTAATTTACAAAGAAAAGGAAACAAGCTTCTGAATGGAGATTAAGTAACTCCTTTATTTAATTCGAGATGTTACCCGATTGTATGTTGTTGCCTAAAGTTATATTTTCTGATTATGCACTTACCCATCGTGTAATTGGGAAACATTGAGCCACCCTCACCTATATAAAGGGGGTCCAATCTCATTGTTAGGGGGAACACAATTCCTTCAAAAACACCTCATCATATTCTGTAATTCTCTCTGCTCACCTTGAGACAAAGAAACACTTGTAACTCTCCAGAAAATAGTGAAGAACAGTGGATGTAGGCTCATCTCTTTTGGGGCTGAACTATTATAAAATTCTAGCCTTTTTATTTACTTTGCTTTATCAACCCTTTTCACACACAAGCCACATCTCGTAATTTTCTAAATTCATTATTGACAAAACCTCCGTCAACAATTGGCGCTAGAAGGAGGGCTATTCCAGGAAAGTGTTCGTCATTATTGTTTCTTTAACAATGGAAAACACCAGAAATACCACTAGGAATGCTGGAGTTAGCCAAAACCAACCCCAAAGCACTGCTGCTGCACAGAGTAATCCTGTTCAGGATCAACCTACTGTGATCGCACCAGAAAACATCGTCCAAAGGCAGGATCGTATAGAGGACGCACTAGTGAACCTTCAGCAAATCGCTAATCAAATTAACGATTCTCTGCAACGACTTGCTGAAGGACAGATGGTCACTCCACCACAGCAAGTATGCCCCAGAGATCGTCCTGCTCGACAGCCTGAAAGAGGAATTCAGATCCGAGAGGCAGGGAATCGCGATCAGTCCAGAACCCAACCAGAGCGTCATGCTGATCACACCTCCAAGGGGAAAGGTAAGGTTGCAAACTTACCACAAGAATCTGGTACTGGGAGTTCGAGCACTGATCGTGATCGTGGACAACCTTCAAAGAGAGCAACCGTCAACCATGATCGTCAAAGCAGCGAACAGAATCATCAATCGAGGAGCGTCTTCAAAAGAATTAGCAGGGAACCAAGGCAGAATCCTGCAGACCTAAGACAACACTTGGAACAGCGATGTAGCTGTGAGCGATCTACATCGCACCATCACGACCAAAGTCGATCTCGTTGCACTATTATAGTAGAGTCTTCACAAAGGTCACAGCAGACCCTGCCTAACCAACCTGCTGTTGAACACCGTAACAACGATCAAAGACCACCCCTGCCACCAACTAATGCCCTTCCTCCAAATATTGATGTTCATAATTTGAGGATCGCATTAAAGATGATTGCTGGCTGGGATGATGAGCTCGTTGATGGATATCGTCAGTCGCCATTTAATGATGAAGTTCGAGCCGCTGCATTACCTGTTGGATTCAAACTTCCCACCATAAACACTTTTGATGGGAAAACTGATCCACAGGACCATATGGACCACTTCAGGGATCTGATGGAGCTTCATCGGGTTGACGACCTCGCACGATGCAGATGTTTTGCTGTAACCCTCACAGGAGCAGCGAAGAAATGGTTTCGAGGACTCAAGCCTGGTTCAATCTCGTCTTGGCAACAACTTCAAACTGCATTCTTAAGACAGTTTCAGGCTGTCAAAAATTTCACTATCGCGCTGATCAGTTTGTCTGCCATTCGATAAGGTCCAGAGGAGACTCTGCGATCTTATCTCAACCGCTTTACCTCAGAATTGGCGAAAGTAAGCAACCTGCCTGAAGGAGGAGTCTTAACTCTGCTGATGGCTGGGGTGCGAGCTAAAACTAAACTCTGGGAAGAGCTGCTCGAACGGGAATGCATTACTTATGAGGACTTCTACCAACGAGTTAGCTGTCATCTAAGAGTGGAATCTTCACATGAGAATCTTCACAAGACGAGGGGAAGAGGAAAAGATTCAACTAAAGATGCGACCACGACTAACAACAATAAGAAGTTAAACAAGAGAAAAAATGAGCAACCAACTGAGAAGCAGCCCGAATTGAAGAGGCAGGAAGTTCCGAAGGCTCCCATGAGATTCAACAGCTATACTGAGCTGAATGCACGAATAGATCATATCTATGCGGTCACAAATCAACAGGAGCGATATCGTCAACCGGAGCCAATTAAACGGGAAAGAGCGAAACGTGATCCCAACAAGTTCTGCCAATATCACAATGATATTGGGCATAACACCAACTACTGCTACACCCTGAAAGATGAGATCGAAAGATTAATTAAAGAAGGGCGACTATGGCAGTACACCCGACAAAATAATGAAAGAAGAGAAGAAAACCAGCAGCGACCTCCCGAAGTGTAGCGAGAAGTGCGAACTATTTATAGGGGACCGCATGTTGGTAGAGATTCAAGAAGGGCACAGGATAGATATGCAAGAGAAGCTCGACAGCAGCCGTTGACCAATGTCATGCATCTTGAGCAGCGACCACAAAAGCTTCAATGGGTACCTGATATGGACATCACCTTCACGGAGCAGGATGCGAGGGAGGTCCACTACCCGCATAATGACGTCCTAGTCATTAAGATCAATTGTGGAAGCATTTAGTTATGGCGAGTACTAGTCGATAATGGAAGTGCTGTTGACATCCTATACTATGACACCTTCAAGAAGATGGGGTTGAGTGACTCTGACTTAAAACTCATTGTCACTCCACTCTATGGATTTACTGGGGATAGCATAATGCTTAGGGGCATAATTGAGTTAATGGTTAATGTTGGAACTTATCGTAGAGTCTCAACTATAATGACTCAATTCTTGGTTGTAGATTGCCCCTCTGCATTTAATGCTATATTAGGAAGACCAACTCTAAGGAAACTTCGAGCTGTAACTTCAATATATCATCTCGCTATGAAGTTCCCAACACAGCACGGAGTAGGCGAAGTGCGAGGTAACCAATACGACGCACGGACTTGTTATAATAATTCATTGAAGCTCGCAGCAAAAGATATGACACTTCGCACAATGATGGTCCAGTTACAAAGTGAACCATCGACGAAAGCATCAATTGAAGATCTCGACCCTCGAGAAATCGATGAAGAGGTTAAAACTGGACCCATAGAAGACTTGGAAGATTTTTCAATCGATGAGTCTTCGAAAGTACTTAAAATCGGGGTAAAGCTACAGGAACCTGTGCGAGCTACAATGGTCGCTTTTCTAAAGTCGAATTTGGACATCTTCGCATGGCAACATTCGGATATGGTGGGGATTGATCCGAATGTCATGTGCCATCGCCTCAACATAGATACAACAAAAAAGCCAGTGCGTCAGAAAAGAAGGGCGATGGATCCAGAATGCTACGTTGCATTAAAGAAAGAGGTGGACAAGCTGCTCGAAATTGGGTTCATCAGAGAATCTTTTTACCTAAACTGGCTCGCAAACCCAGTTTTGGTAAAGAAATCCAACAGGAAGTGGAGAACTTGTATCGATTTCACTGATCTCAACAAAGCCTGCCCGAAGGACAGTTTTCCACTCCCAAGAATCGATCAGCTTGTAGATGCGACGTCCGGACACGAACTCTTAAGCTTTATGGATGCATATTCTGGATATAATCAGATTCCCATGTATGAGTTAGATGAAGAGCACACTTCATTCATCACTGATCGAGGGTTGTACTGCTACAAGAAGATGCCCTTCGGACTCATCAACGCAGGAGCAACTTATCAGCGTCTTGTCAATATGATGTTCGCAAAACAAATTAGCAAGACAATGGAAGTATACGTCGATGACATGCTAGTGAAGTCGAAGAAAGCTGAAGATCATGTCAAACATCTCGACGAGATGTCCAAAATTCTCTGAAAGTACCAGATGAAGCTAAATCCCCAGAAATGTGCGTTTGGTGTAGGATCCGGGAAATTTCTGGGATTCATGGTCAATCAGCGAGTGTTGAAGCTAATCCACAAAAAATTCGAGCGCTAATTGACATGCAGTCGCCTCGCAAACCAAAAGACATGCAGAGCCTGGCGGGAAGAGTGGCCGCACTAAGTCGATTTGTATCTAGATCCACTGATAAATGCCAACCATTCTTCGAAGTGCTGAAAGGATCGAAGAAGTTTGAGTGGACCAAGAAGTGCGAGCAGGCGTTCCAAGAACTAAAAAAACACTTGGATTCTCCACCACTCTTGTCAAAGCCAAAATCAGGGGAAAAGTTGTACTTATATCTCGCTGTTTCCAAATATACAACAAGTGCCGCGTTAATTCGAGAAGAAAAAAATATACAGTGACCTGTCTATTATATAAGCAAGAGGCTACTAGATGCCGAAACTAGATATCCAGAGATGGAGAAGTTGGCGTTAGCACTTGTCATCGCATCTAGGAAACTTCGACCTTATTTTCATGTGCACTCCATTGAGGTTTTACAAATTTTCCATTAAAGCAGGTCTTACAAAAACCGGAAGCATCGGGACGACTATTCAAGTGGGCGGTTGAATTGGGCCAATTCGACGTCAATTTTCGACCTCGTGTTGTGATCAAAGGTCAAGCTCTTGCAGATTTTATTGCAGAATTCACTTATAACGTCAATCTTCCCACTGAAGTAATCAAAAAACCTGCCCTGGACTTATCAAGACTGTGGAAACTCTACGTCGACGGGTCGTCAAATGAGAGTGGAGCTGGTGCGGGCTTAATGCTAATCAGTCCTGAAGGGCATAGTATTCATTGTGCGCTTCGATTTGGATTTTCAGCATCAAACAATGAGGCGGAATACGAAGCGTTAATAGCTAGACTCAAGCTCGCACAAGAAATGAAGGTCAAGATGATCGAAGTATATAGTGACTCCCAGTTAGTGGTTTGTCAAGTGATTGGCGATTATCAGGCAAGAGGAGGAAGAATGCTAGCCTATTTACAAGAGGTGCAATGACTGTTCTCGATGTTTACTGCTTACAGTATTCAACTTCTTTCTCGAACTAAAAATACTCAGGCAGATGCTCTAGCCAAGCTCGTGTCGACAAGAGACACAGAATTGTTGAAGGTAGTTCCAGTTGAATTCCTTACAAAACCAAGCATCGAAGTGGAGCCTCAAGTAACCATGCCAGTTTATCAGAGACCTACATGGATGGATCCTATAATAAAATATTTACAAGATGGCAAACTTCCCGAAAATAAAGATGATGCAAAGAGACTTCGTATGAAGCCAGCTCGCTGTATTATCTACGATGGAAAGCTTTATCGAAGAAGTTTCAGCTCGCCATTATTGCTATCTGTTGACAAAGATCAAGCATACTACATTATGAAGGAAATTCATGAAGGGATATGCGGAAATCATTCTGGGGGGCAGGCACTTGCGAATAAGATTCTCAGACAAGGTTATTTTTGTCCTACTATGAAGAAGGATGTGACGGAATTTGCTCGGAAATGCGATAAATGCCAACGATTTGCAACTATTCCACGAATGCCACCTGTTCCTTTAACTTCGATGACTAGCCCATGGCCATTCACAGTTTGGGGAATAGATATTATTGGAATGCTCCCGTTGGCACGAGGTGGATTGAAATATGCGGTGGTCGCAGTGGATTACTTCACTAAGTGGACGAAAGCAGAAGCTTTAACTACCATTTCTGCAAAAAAGATGATAGATTTTGTTTACAAGTCTATAATCTGTCGCTACGGTACTATGGTATCAAGAAAAGCTTTATCAAATGGGTAATTTACAAAGAAAAGGAAACAAGCTTCTGAATAGAGATTGAGTAACTCTTTTATTTAATTTGAGATATTACCCGATTGTATGTTGTTGCCCAAAGTTGTATTTTCTGATTATGCACTTACCCATCGTGTAATT
The DNA here is from genome assembly GCA_002914845.1 of Trema orientale. Lineage (NCBI taxonomy): Eukaryota > Viridiplantae > Streptophyta > Magnoliopsida > Rosales > Cannabaceae > Trema > Trema orientale. The sequence goes on from JXTC01000211.1 coordinate 87,999, forward strand.
GGGAAATATTGAGCCACCCTCACCTATATAAAGGGGGTTCAATCTCATCGTTAGGGGGGACACAATTCCTTCAAAAACACCTCATTATATTCTATAATTCTCTCTGCTCACGTTGAGGCAAAGAAACACTTGTAATTCTCCAGAAAATAGTGAAGAACAATGGATGTAGGCTCATCTCTTTTGGGGCAGAACCACTATAAAATTCTAGCCTCTTTGTTTACTTTGCTTTATCAACCCTTTTCACACACAAGCCACATCTCGCAATTTTCTAAATTCATTGTTGACAAAACCTCCGTCAACAAGAAGTAATAAGAATCAGATAACACAAATAAACAATGAAAAAACCTCATAAAAATTATATTGAAATAAAAGACATAGTATCAAGTAAGGTTACATCAATTCCCTAGATAAAATTCTTAGTTCATGATTGAAGAAAGCAAAAACAAACTAAAAATCATTGACATCATAGAAGAAAGAAAGGAAAAACTCTGTTGATTTGATGAAATTCACCACAAGTTGCTTCTTCTTCTTCCCTCCTTTTCTCTCTCTTAAGTCTGCACTTTTAAGCCACCAAAAAGTCTCCCAGAATCTAGAAAATGCCCCCATTTTATGTACATTGGTGGCTGCGTCCAAAATAGGAAAGAAACCATTAAGAAAATGATGAGTTGTCTGTAGAGCAGAGCCTCGACATGCAGCACTATTTTGAAGAATCTTCAGCTAAGTAAGCTGTAGCACTGCGAGCTACATACAGCGTTACTTCGAAATATGCACTATAATGTTAGTCAGAGCGCTACAACGCTCTTGATATAGCACTGCGGCACTCTAGCTTCTGATACTCTGCTCTTTTTCTTCTCCTTTTAGTATCGTGGCACTTCAACGAGGTGCCTAGGCACCAGAGGTTCTGTCGCAAATCCTCAAATAAGTTCTTTTACACATCCTTGAATAACTCTCCACATTATATTACTCAGTTCTTTTCTTCTTATACTCGGGCAGCTCCAAGTCTCTAAATTTCCAACATAACCTAAAATTACAAAATAAACCAACATAAACTAACGAAAAATCTCAAGAATAAACCAAACATCAAGCTAGAATAGGACCTAATAAGTGAATAAATTCTCCTATCATATAACACGTAAGATTCACTAACAGCATAAATATATAATTTTTAATTGCAACAACCTTATAATTTATTTGTTTGAAACATCAAGTGGTGTCTTGTAGCTTTATTTTTTTATTAGGTAAAACTATATCAGAAAAAGAGTTTGAAGCTATCTAGATTGTATAACTCAATTTGAAGCCTATACTTGAGCTTTTTTATTTCGAAGATTAGACTTTGATCAAGTTTAATTGTCTTTTGCTTCTTCCCGGTGCTTATAGTAAATATATTATTTCCAGCATTTAACTGTCTTTTATTTTTTATTTTTTCAGTTGATTAATAGAAATTGTTGTATGAAGTCCTCAAGCTATACGATGTGCATAAATCAAATAGAAGCCAAGCCAACATATAAGATTCTTCCTCATATTAGACTTTCCAGAAATTTGATCAGTATCATTGTGCTACCACTGAAATCGATTAAACCATTAATGACTTCATTTGTTTGACTTTTTCATGTGGCCTCACTAAATTGATCTTACTCCTTAGCCATGATCTACCTCTTATATACACAAAACTTGAAAGCTAATAATATTTTTGAACCAACATTAATTATTTGTCAAATTATGGCATAAATTTATGTGAGAAGAATTTTCTTCCAACTACGTCTATAACATACATGACATGTTCCAATTAGTTGTGTGCTGTAAATTTGGTATAGACTTGTGCAAGCACTAACTACTAGCTATTTAAATATAAAAGTATACTATTATCATGACTCAAAAATTGAGAGCTAAAGTGACTTTCAGAAACTACCCCTTTGGATTTAAAAGTGAATGATTTAGAAATTGAATTAGATGTAGTAGAATATTTTAGTAACATGTAGTTTGAAAACTTGATCAGTTTATCCTTCATGCACTCGGTCAAACTTATCAAAGAGATAAAAACCTTATGATTATATGCAATTCAATTACAACCATGATAAACATTTTTTGTATAAATTACATGTACTCCAAAGAAGTATAAAATTGGGTATTTTGAAATAGAAATAAAAAATGGATATTTTTTTAAAAAAGGCAATTTAATACAAAACTCCTTGAAGTCTNAAAGATTTTTTTTAATAATCATAGTAATTATATTTTGATTTCCAGAGTTAGGTTATACTTAGGACTAAATTACTGTTTGATTTTTAGCTTGATTATGTAAAAATTGTTGATTGTTCTTTTTTTTTTTTTACATAACACATATATATATTACTCAGTTAAAGATTTATTTATTTGTAAAATGTTTATAATTATTATAGGACATTTTATATATTAGGAATATAAAAGAAAACCATATGCCAAATTAGTAGAAAAAATGAGTATAGATCTGAAATACTAATTATACTCAGAAGGCTTCCATTGCAATTAGGAGTATCAAGACCTAGAATTTCAAACATTATGGGTTTTGCTCTAGAAAAACGAGTTCATAATTTAATTTATAAAATTGGTGTGGCGTTCTACGGGTGGTAATTCAGGTTACGACCCGACAACCCAACATGAACATGACACAATTTTTTGTGGGTTTAGGGCTGACGAAGAAGGTGCCGGTTTAAATTGAGTCGACCTGCTTGACTTAAATAAGGAAACATCTTGGGTGTTGGTCAACCCGCTTGACACGAAATTGATATGTTTGACTCGTCAATAAATATAAAAATAATGAATAACAAAAGTATTCTTCATTTAAAAACTAATAAAAAATAAGGATAAAATAATAGTACTTCTGCTGTGTATTATAAATAGATAGTGAATACTTCAATTTTATAAATATTTTTCACGCATAATTTATTTCTTTTAAAATATTCTAAAATAGTCTCTAAAAAAAGGAAAAAATAATAATAAAATATATGGGTAATAAACGGATTGAGTATCTTTTTTGTGTAATAGGTAACAGGTCAGGTTCGGGTTAAAAATTTTTATGTATATTTTAGAAATCTATACGACACAAAATTGACTCGCTGACGCGAATTGGCTAGCCCAACTTCTATGAGTTTTCATATTAAATAACCTAAAAGCATAAATAAAGATTAGAAGAACTCGCAAAGTACTCAAAATTAAAATGAAAAAGACCAAAAGCTTAATAAATAAAGTATAGGCAGTTACATCATTTAAAATTGGGCTTCTTATAATATAAAAAATTAAAAAATGCTTAGCTTGAAGCTTTTGAAATATTTAGGATTTATTTAAAAATAATCACCTTTTAAAAATACATGGAAAAGTATCATTTTTTAAAAAATGGTATTTTTAAAAAGTACTAGAGTAATTAATAAAGTTACTGGGGATAACCAAGAGTTACTTGATGTAACTAGTCCATTACTTTAAGTAACTTGACTAATTATCTTAAGTACCTCATCAATTAGTAAAAAGTATTTTTTTAACATATTTTTAAAAATGGTTTTTTAAAAATAATTTTGGAATTTTTCAAAAAATTTGAAAATACAGTATTTTTCAATTTTTTTAATGAACTTTACAACTTAAATTCAAATTTTCCATTTAAAAATGGGCTTCTTACAAAATTCCAAGGCCAAAGTACCAAAAATTCAAAAATCCCTAATGGGTTAAATTTTTTGAAAAATCCTGGATTGATTTAGAAAATATTACTTTTCAAAATTTTTTTACAAAAATAATATTGTTAATAAATATTTAGAAAAATACCACTTTTTTCTCGAAATTTGTATTTTCAGTGGTACTTGAGGTAACTAATTAAGTTACTTGGGGTAACCAATTTAGTTACTTTGAGTGTTCTGACAGTTAATACAAAGTGCTATTTTTCTAAATACCTTTAAAAGTTGTATTTTTCTAATCAAAATCCGAGATTTTTTATATAATTTCTCAATTCATGATTTTTCAATTTTTATGAAAAATTACCATAAAAAATCAAATTTCTTCTTTAAAATTTAATAATTATCACTGAATAATAATAGAGATAAGTGGGCACTCTTTCGTTTTTAAAATTTAATAATTATTACTAAATCTATAATATGTATATTAAGTGTGATAGCACATAATTTATCGACTAATTTTATTTTTTTGCCATTTATATCCTTGCTCTTTTTACTATTTACTTCATTTAGTTTTATCAAAATAAGTGATTTACTAAATAGACTAGCACTGATTTAGTATTTTTATGTTTTTTTTTTTTTTGGGAATCAATTCCAATGACATATATAATACATACAATTACTAGCGAAGATTGTCTTTAAAGGCGGTGGCCATATGGCTATTGGGTATTAGCTGCTTTTTTTTCTTTTTTATTTATTCCCAGTGTACCCTTATTTATTGCTTTTATCTATTATATGATTTATATACAATAGCTAATGGCTCATTTTTGTGGGCTTACCGCTTGTGGCCGATTATATATATATCTCTTTTTTTTTTTTGTTTTTTATTTTTCCATTTCCTTTTTCTTGTTAAATTATATTCGGATAATAATAAACAAGATAATGTTAGGTATCCTAGCTAGTTTATCTAATTTTTTTGTACCAACATATATGGCAAGTGAGTTGTCACCATTCAATTTGTGTATTAAAACTTACAACAAATAAATTTAATGATTTATACCAATTGAATAGTGACAACTCGCTTGCTATTGGTACAAAAAATTTGGTAAAATAAGTGGGATACATACATTGCATAGATTCTCGTGAAATACTTAATATATCCCATCGGTTTTTATAAATAGTAGAAATATCCCATCAAATTAACAAATTAGGACAAATTTCATTTTATGTATAATTTGGTCAAAATTAAATAAGAAATTTTTTTGAATGACTAAAATACCTTTACCTGAACACAATTAATCAGCTAAAAAATTAAAAATTGATTTGGAAAAAAGTTATACAAGTCTTTTTTTTCACTAAACCGTAATTGCCATTTTTATAGTTATATTTATTTTGTTACAAGTTTAAAGAGAACACAATTTTGTCTTTTTGTCTTTCAATTTTAACCTTGTAAAACTAAAGAGTAAAATTTGTATTAATTTGTCAATCAGAATGGATACTTTTATAATTTATAAAAATCAAGGAGATATATTGAGCATTTCATCAAAACCCAAGAATTATTTTGTTATTATCCAAATTATTTTTACTTTATGAGGAAGAATATTTACAATTTGACTCTACTTTTCTTTTTTCCCTACCTAATGCTTTTAGATACACTAATAATATTTTCTCCTGTAAGGCAGGTTCACAATAAAAGTCATTTTTTAGTTCTTTTTTATAACATAATAAGAGGTAGTGAATTTTTCGATTTTTTTTCTTCAATTCCATTCATAAAAATAATTCTAAAAGCACCTCATCTTTTAGCTACATATCATATTTAGTCTCTCATTCTCATAAAACCCTAAAACATCCATTTTATAAAACATCTTTTAGCTACATTTACATATTATGAAATTTTTTCCATAATATGGAGAAACAATTGTTTTTTTTTCCCTGTTAAAATAAATAAAATAAGTATATAATGAGTACATTTTCCATAATAATTTTTCTTTTAAATAAACAAACAATCATACTCGGCCACGTGTTGTGCTCCATTTGAGGGACACAAACCCTTCTTGCACATATACACAGATCTTTATGCTTCTTTCCATCAAAATCTCTCTCTCTCTCTCTCTCTCTCTCTCTCTCAATCTCTGCCCTAAACCGCCGTCGTTGTCTTGATTCTCTTCTTCCGACTCTGTCAATGCCGAGATTAGGTTAGATAAATCTTAGGGTTTTGATCTTGCGCCTGGTTCTTTCCGTCAAAATCTCACTCTTTCTCTCTAAGTCTCTCTCTGTTCCTCTGCGCTTCATCACTTCTCTGATTCTAGGTCTTGATTTGCCGAATCTTGGGTCTTCTAGTTCGGACCATGACCGAAGATTAGGTTAGATAGGTCTTAGGGTTTTGATCTGCTAGAAGCCAACGTTGCGATCTTAGGGTTTTTCGAATAATTTCAGTTTTGATGATCGAATTTGTCGATTCTCTCTCTGAGTGTGGAAACGAAGTGGTTTATGAAGGTTGGATGGTTCGCTGTGGTGGTCGGAGGAAGATCGGCCGGTCTTTCATACACATGCGGCATTCTGTTCTTCAATCTCGGCTTCTCAACTACTACAAGAGAAACCCTCAATATAATCAGGTCTCTTTCCTTTCTTCTTATTTATTTTTAATTTTTTTTAGGAAAAAAGCATTAGCATCTTCTCACAGACAACATTTCATTCTATTTTTTTTTTTTACTCTGTGATTGCATATTATTATATCATCGTTGGATATTGCACTGTGGAGACTCATATTGCTCTAGTATGTTTCTCTCTCTCTCTTGTTCTTTCTTGTTCAGAGAACCAAAGCCATCTCTCTCTTGTTCTTTCTTGTTCAGAGAACCAAAGCCACACTAGTTTCTTATGTTTATGAATTATTAATGGTTAACTTTATTTTACATTTCTTAGAGAAGGTGTGATTTTCGTGCTGCACATACAATTATTTATGTTAAAATCGTGCGTTCTTGCTTCCCTGTATGATTGATATATTTTTTTTTTAAGAGACTGTATGATTGATATTTGCAAATTGATAAGAGATGCTAAGAAATGGTGCAAATTCTAGACTTTGTTAGACAATTTATTACGCTGCATTCTGTAATTTATTACATTTCCAACCAGTTTTAAATTTTGGTTCTAGGTTATTCACTTTATCTGCATATTGTAAATGTGATAGGAAGAAAGGCTGATTACTTTATTGATATTAGTAGACATTTGGGTGTTTTTTGATGAATGCATAGGTAGCACTCCAAATATCTTGGGTTGGGAAGACTGACTTTGCATATTAATTTAATAATATTAGTGTTTTTTATTAGTTAGATATAGAATCCAAAAGTGGTCACAGTAAGAGAGACTTAAAAACTTGATTAGTAACTCACCACAACATTATGGAACCTGAAAAAAGTACTTCATGTGTTAGTAATGTTGGGATTTTATGCAATTTACTTTTTTCTTTTTCTGATTTATGTGAAACTTGGTTATTTATGAATTTCTTGAGTGTTCCCTTTAATGAGTTCATGTTTTTCGATTTGTGGCACTCCAAAAGATCTTGAGTTGGGAAGACAATCTTTGCATAGCAATAGATACATCACAAAGTTGGTAATGATAGTCGATGGAAACTGTAGAGTAGAGGGTCGAGGCTTAAGATCCAATGCGGACATATGAGTTTTCAATCTCCTTGTAGTTATTGATTGTTTGACTTGTCATACTAGAAAGTAGTACTAGATTGTTAATACTTTGGTTGATTCATTTTGAGGCCTTGAAAACAAATTTATTATGCTCAACTAGGTTTGGGTTAACTTAGATTGGTTTACTAAGGTTACATGTGATTCTTTATATTAATATGCATGAATACTTTGGGTTTGAATAATGGAAGTATTTTTATTCATGCATAGCTTGAGTAAGAAATTCTATCTTCTTTTTGTAACTATTTGAAAAAACATCTGCAGAAACATGGGCTAATACTTTATGATGTATTTCTCATATTAAAAGTTGACTTTCATTTTTGTTTTTGATATAATGTATATCATTCTACAGTTTCTTTGGAACCCTATCATATTTCAAATGATTGTATAGTTGAAATACTTATGCAATTTCATACCTTCAAGCATTTACTTCTAGAAAACCACATTGCTGTGGTCTATGGACCTTGTCAACTTTTTTTTCTTGACAGAGTTTTTTTACACTCCAAAAATGCATTTTGCAATATAGAAGCCATATATTTTCTCTACTTTTGCGCTGCAAAAGATTTATGTATTTTGATCTGATTATTGATTGATTTTAAAAGAGATTGGATAGTTGAAAAACTGCTTTTCTGTTGTGGGGTTCATTTTGATTATATTGGTGCTTCCTAAATTCTCCTACCTATTTTTTTTTTCCACTGTTTAGAAATTCCATAATGTTTGTTTTTTCATCAGAGAAGTTGGTGATAAATTTTCTTTACTTGGGTAAACATGATGGTTCTAATTTTATTATCTATTACGGAGGGGTAGTGTAATTTTCCTTCCATTCCTTCTTTTGTTGTCTGTAAATTTCATTTCCATTTTGATTGACGTCGAGTCTCCTATTTTTTAGCCTTTTATTTTATATGTAAATCTAGTGTTTCTTACAAAAAAAAAGGTATTTGCTTGGCTGATTTTTGAATAAAATACTAATAATTCTTAGTGCAAGGAAAAATACCTCGAAGTGCTTTTGATTTGGAACATTCTACGTTTATTTCTTTGCATAATACTTTTGTTGGGCTCTGCATTTCTGAAGAGCTTCTTGAAGTTCAGTACCTTCTTATGGAGTTGTTTCTTATTTTCCTTTTTCTGCATCATGTGGAGATTTGATATGTATCTGCTAGTTTTAGACTACAACCATCCTTAATAGATTTCTATATACAGGCAAGGAGCTGTAGTAGAGCAGTGAAGGTTATTGGTGTGCTAGAAGCTTCCTATGAAGAAATTTTTATGTTGTAATGAGCATAGATGTAACTTGGTTTGAGTAGGAGTTTTCCTATTATAGTTAGAAGTCTTCATGAATAATACTAAGAACCATTTACCTTTGTCTGTATGGTGTATGCAATAGAAACATTATTTCTCTATTTTATTCTGTGATTACTTTATTGCTCCTCTAGCACTAGATTTCTGTTTGCATTATAATTATTGAAAAAAGGAATTCGTACGTAGTTTTTGAATTGACTAGTTATGACCTTTTTTAAATCTACTTGAAGGATTCAAAAGTTATATGTACATCTTGCCTGCTTGTTTTATAATAATTTGCGGAATTATATGGTTTTCCTTATAGCTGAGAGTTGGTGGTAACATCTATTTTTAAATCGCCATATCAGGTACTTCAGATCACCTTTATAAACTTGAACTATTTACCTTCTGTTATGTATTGAATTTGTGGTATTTAATTGTTATTGTATAGTAATAGCCGTAATTCCTAATTAGTAATGATTCCACATTAAGGGTGTTTCTTAATATATTTGGTTTTTGATTTTCTAATATATATTTTTCATTGTGTGCATGTGAAACTGTAGTTTCTAGTATGATAGCTTAGTGGAGGAGGTAGATGGACATGTAAAATATTCTAGTAGACACTTTAGCTCGATTGGTTTCCAATACTACTAGATCTGTTTGACAAATTAAAATGATACTTTTTTTTTCCCCGAAGGAAGGAATGCTTTTAGATTTTCCCTCTAAGAGAACTTATTTTCCTAGTAGAAATTTTATTTAAATGGATGCTTGCTAGAGGGAGAACTTATTTTCCTAGTAGAAATTTTATCTAAATGGATGCTTGCTTTCTTAGAATGTTGTTACTTCTCTGATGAAAGGTTTGCCCAATCGGATGAAAGGAATGCTCCTCCTGGAATCCCTATTGTGTTCAATATTGCATCTGCGTCTGTTTTCTCACAGAATATGCTGCATGAGTCTTTTGTCCATTTTGACCAATTAAATTATGCAAACTGAAATTTAGTGATGATAGATGAATACTCTGACGAGGATGAGGAATTTCAAATTGCTGAGGTAGAGCAAAAGGTTTGATTCATGCTTCTGACAAAAGCTAAATATATATACTATTTTAATTGGTTAATCATCTTAGGATTTGTTTTCCAGGCATACCAAAATGGATAAGAGAATGATGTCAAGCAAATAGGTAGACTCTTGCTATTCAAGTTTCTTTCTATATTGCATTTTTACTTAAAATTGAGTCAAATATCTAATCACAAATTTTCATCCTATAAACCTATAGAAGAACCAGTAGTGCAAATTGATTATCATGTTTTTTGGGTAATCCAC
>JXTC01000211.1:218821-230475 GCA_002914845.1 Trema orientale
ATTAAACAAAAATTAAAAATCCTTTTTTGTAACTTCCAATTTTTATCTATAAAATAGGCTGTAAGACACATATATCCATCAATAGTCAAGGAACTCTACAAATCAGATGTCAAACTTATTCTACCAGGAGCAGCAGCACATGTTTCTAATTCTAACTTTTTTCTTGAAATACATCTTAAGAATGTCACTCTTGGCAGTGCTTCTACTAATAAGTTCTACCCCAGGATACAAATATTGCAATATTGCTCTCAACCCCTTATACTCAACAAATTGGAAGGCCAAATCATGCATAACAATACAAGTTGTAACCAACTCACGCCATTTTTCATAATCAAAACGACCAGCATTAAGTGATAATAAATCTTTTTCATGAGAAATAAGCATTTGTCCAACGTCATGTGTATCTCTTCTTTTATAAGATTTAAGGTGTCATGCCATATTACCTATCCCATATTTGCTAGATGCAAGACACCACTGCCAACATTTTTTGCACTCGCTCCTTAGCTTTTTATCAGGATCCAAAGGGAGTATATCAAAGAACTTCCAAAATTTGGACTTCAGTGTTTTCTTCCTGACTTTTGCGTAGTTTGCACTTCCAACCTCTATCATATCATCGTCTTCCTCATTAAGCCTATTTACATGTCCATCCTCATCTTCATAGCTTGAAGCAACACAATCATGTTTACACATCTACGAAAACAAAAAAAAAAAGAAGGAAGGAATCAATGGTCAAACTAACATAAAAAGCCAAACGAATATCATCAAATATTCCCAAAGCAATTTTATTACATTGTGAGTTTCAATATTTTGATCATATAAATCTAGCCTATGGTACTTAATATTTAAAATCGAAAAAGAAAAAAAGTAAAGAAAAGAAAGCAACAGGCTGAAGACTATATTTAAAAACTATATAAATATCATCCAAAATGTTCCTCTACCCATTAATCGAACACTCATTAATCAAACAAATATCTAACCTCCTAATTCGACCAAGTCCACCGAAATAGCTATTACTCGAATTCACAAAGTCAACATACAAATATCAGAAATTGAAATAATCTAATCCAATACATACATACATACATATATATTATATATACACACACACGCACTTCTACTGCAACTTAACGATTAATACTATAGACTATAGCTTTTTTCAAAATCAAGTATTAAAACTAATTTAATAATGAAAACTATCAGATCAAACACATACACTTGAATTCGCAAAATCAACTTACATATATCACAAACTGATCATCTAATCTAATACAAACATTCAAATATATTATATATATCTATACAAACCCACTTCTACTACAACTTAATGCCTAATACTGTAGTTTTATTCAAAATCAAGTACTAGAACTAATTTAATAATGAAAACTCTCAGATGAGATATTCTTTAACATATAAAAGTGAAATCAAACTCGATTTTTTAGGTGGTAGAAGTCATGATCCAACTTACAAATCAAAAAAAAAAAAAAAAAGGAATCACAAACCTTGGTAGAAGTCACGGTTGAACTCACAAAATCACAAGTTGTAGCTATAGTCGAACTATCGAAGGCAGAGTCCCTCACCCTTTCACGGCTGATGGTCGAAGGCAGCCTTTCTCATGGCGAGAGAGCTCAGTTCAGTATTACTGCCCAATAGAACTAGAGAGAGAGAGAACATGAATGACTGGGTGATTAAGAGTGAATGAGTATGACAGCAAGTAGGGTTTCCTTTCTACTCCTAGTATTTGGTTTTATATTTCCTTCTTTAGGTTAAAAAAAAAAGAAACAAATGGGTCAAGCGTGCCATATTCGGGTTGTACAGGTTGACCTGAACTCGACCCATTTTTCTTTGCGGGTCAAGTGGGTTGACCTGTTTTCAACCCGCACCTAATTTTTCCAACCTAAACCCGTGAAAGTCGTGTCAATTTTGGGTTGTGTCGTCGTGTCGAAACCCGTATTTGTCAAAATAAGCAATTAAAGGACTACAGATTTGACATGGAGAGAAGTCAAATAAGTACGCAGTGAAACTTTACAGCTAATTAGTTGGTGAGAAAAGTCAATATATTATAGCTATGTATATATCTTGTAATTAATAATGTATATTTTNTTTCTTCCTATATATTTGTACATTTCTTTAGTTGAAATATAAGAGTTTTTCCTCATATTTTGACATGGTATCAGAGCTGAATTAGACTCTTGGGATTTATTTTTTTCAGCCTTCATTGTTGAATATAGTGCTTTTTTCTTCCTCTGTTTTGAGAATCCGAAACAGAATATTTCATCCATCCTTCTTGCTGACTTTATTTCTAGTCTTCATTGCTGATTTTTCCCTCTATTTCAGCCTTCATTGCTGCTCTTATAAACTACCTTTAAGTGGCCTGAATTGCCATATTTTCTTGGCCTGCTTTGTCATTTTCTTCTAGAAACATTTTTTCTTACACCTAGATTTTTTAACGAAAAAATTATGTCTACAGTTTCTGAATCTGTCTTAACCACTACACATTTGATTAAAGTAAATGATAATGACTATATGGATAATAAAAAAAAAATAATAAACGTACGAATTTATACAAAAGTAATTAATTATTACTACAAAATTACATCAGGTCAACATTTTATGCAGGTCTTAATACATGGGAGACAGAGAGAAAGAGAAAGAGGAATACTAGGGGAGATTGCAAGAGAGAGAAATAGAGCTACGAAGAGAATTAAATTCAATAGTAAGGAAATGTTAAACATCTAGTTATATCAAATTAGGATTTTCTATATGTCAGCATTATTATATAAATTAATTTAATACTTGGGAGAAAGAGAGAGAAAGAGTGAGTTAAATTTAATTTATATGATATATTAGACATCTAGAAAATTATTACACGATATAATTTAGTAGTAACAAATAATAATTTATTTCATATAAAATTGAAATTAACAGCAAGTATCATAACCAACAAAACAATATTGTATGACTTAGTAAACACCAGAAAACTTAATATGCTAGAACTATATAAAAAAAATAAAACTTAAAACACATCTATAACTAAAGTTTTTAATCCAAAAATAAATAATTGAAGACGAAAATGATGAAGTAAAAGATAAAAACTATATAGACAATAAAAAAACAAATAAACACAAAAATATAAAAAGAAATAATGATTATAGTAAAATTGCATTAGATCGAGATTTTATGCAAGTCATATTTATTGTTATAAATTAATTTGACACTTAGGGGGGAGAGAGAGAGAGAGAAATAACAAAGGAGATAGAGAGCGAGAATTAAATTTAGTTTATCACAAAATATTGATATAGAGAATCACCATACGATATAATCTACAAGTAACAAATAATTAGTCATGTCATATTAAATTAAAATTAATACGAAATACGATAACCAACCAAATAATATTTGTAGATTCTGTAAACACCTCAAAACTTAATATGCAGGAACTATATTGAAAAAATAAAAAGATAAACTTAGCAATCATATATATAACTTAAGTTGTTAGTCCAAAAATAAATAACTAAAGATAATATAATTGACTATCTCATTATCAGAAAACGATAAAGTAGATGATAACAACTATATGGATAACAAATAAAAAGAATAAGCGTACGAATTTTTATGAAAATAATTAATTATTACTACAAAATTACATCAGATAGAAAAAGCGAGAGAGAGAGAGAGAGAGAGAGAGAGAGAGAGAGAACAAGAGAGGAATACTAGGGGGGGTAGTAAGAGAGGGAGAGAGAGACGAAGTACTAAATTTAATTGATAAAAAAAATGTTTCAAGCGAAAAAAAAATTGATAAGAAAATGTTAGATATAAAAAAACCATCATGCAAAGTTTTTTTTTTTTTTTTTTGCTAGTGCATGCAAAATGATTTATCAATAATAAATGATTACTCAATTCGTATTATTTTAAAATGAACAACAAACATCATAACAAAGATATAACACATATATTACAGAGAACTTAATATGGGCCATATCAGACAAAATTAAGCAAAATTAACGCATATATAATAGAAGTCTTTTCCAAATATAAGTGACTAAAGACAGCATAATTGACTATCTAATCTTCCAAAAATAAGAAAACGAAAAATAAAACTATATGGCCAACATGTAAACAAATAAATTTATGAGATAGTAACTAATTATTACAGCCATGGTGCATCGATCAAGATTTTTAGAATGTGTATCACGTTTACATAGATTAATTCAGTAAGAGAGAGAGAGGAGTAATGCGGGAGGTAGAACGAGGGAGAAAAAGAGATGGATAGAATTAAATTTAATTAACAAAGAAATATAATAAAATCATAACTAATCAAAAGTACTTTAAGATTCAGTAAACATAAGAAAACTTAATATATAAGGACTTTATCAGAAAAAATTAAACTTAGCAAGAACATTGATAATCAAAGTATTTAGTTAAAAAATAATTAATTAAAGAACAAAATTGACTATCTAATAATTAGAAAAGGAAAATGTAAAAAGACAAGATTATATGGACGACACACAAATAAATAAGCATACTAACTTATAAGCTTCATCTATTATGCCTATTTGTATTGCTACAATCATGCTTACCGATATGCAATTGACTAAACATAACATATAGCCAAGCAGGACAACTTTGCTTAAGACCGGAATGATATCCCCAAAGTATCAAATTATTACGGCCAAATCAAATAAGATCAAGATTTTCATCATATCTAACATTTTCTTATAATTGAATTTAATAATTAGGAAAGAGAAAGAGAGAAACAAAATTGTAAGAGAGAAAAAGAGAAATGGGAAATTAAATTTAATTAAAAAATATATGTCCGACATCCAAAAACTACCATACGAATTAATTTATCAGTTTTAAATGACTATATAATTCATATTAGATTAAGACTAACGACAAAGATCATAGCAAACCGAACAATATTTTACGATTCATTAAACACCAAAGAATTTAATAAGCAAGGACCATATGAGAAAAAATTAAACATAGCAAGCACATATGTATAACAGAAGTTTGGACTAAAAAAATATGATTAAAGACAACATTGAAAAACTAAAAAGTTAAAGATAGATACTTTATGGATAATACAAAAACAAATTAGCAGACTCATTTATAAGAAAGTAATTAATTATTTCGACCAAGTTACATTAGATCAAGATTTTTTGCATATCTAATCTTTTCCTATAAATTAATTTAATACTTGAGAGAGAGAGAGAGAGGGGAATAATAGGGGAGACAAAAGGAGGGAGAAAAAAAAGATAGAAAAAACTAGGTTTAATTAATAAAGAAATATTAGATGTGTAGATAATCACTGTATATATTCTAGTAGTAAGAAATAATAACTCATTTCATCATAAATTAGAATTAACAAACATCGTAGCCAACTAAATAATTTTGAAAATTAAATTAACAACAAAAAATTTAATATGTAAAGACTATATCAAAAAAAAATTAAACAAAGCGCGTATAAAACTGAAGTATGTGATCAAAAAACAACTAATTAAAGATAACATAATTGATTATCTTATCATCAAAATATGAAAAAGTAAAAGATAAAGAGAATATGGAAGATTTACATACCAATAAACAAACTAATTTACAAGAAAGAAATTAATTATTGTGGCCAAATTATAGCAGACTGAGATTTTCTGCATGTCTAACCTTTTCTTGTAAGTTAATTTAATAATTAGAGGAGAGAGACACAGCGAAAAAGGGGCAAGCAGGTGTGAGAGAGAGAGTATAGTAGGGAGATAAAGGGCAAGAGTTCGAGGGGGTGAGAGAGAGAGAGGGACTTAAATTTAATTAATAAGAAAATGTTAAAGTTAAAAAAAATAACTATACAATATAATTTAATAGTAATAATTGATTACCCGTTTAATAATAAACAAAAATTGATAACAAACACGAAGACCAGCCAAATAATATTTTAAGATTCGGTAAACAATAAAAATACTTAACATGCAAGGTCTATATTAGAAAAAATTAAACTTAATATGTGCATAGAAAATTGAAGTTTTTAATATAAGAAAAAATTAAACTTAGCATATATATAGATAACAAAAAATTTTAACACAATAATAATTGATCAAACGCAACATAATTAACTATCTAATTATCACAAAACCAAAAACTACAAATATAAGGACTATATGGATAAAACAAAAACAAATATGCGTACTAATTGATAAGTATATAATTATTACAGCCAAATCACATAAGATCTAATTTGCTACATGTCTAATATCTATTGATAAGTTAGTTTAATACTCGTGGTAGAGAGAGAGAGAGAGAGTACAGGAAATATTACAAAAAAATAGGGATGGAGAATTAAATTTAACTAGTAAGTAAATGGCAGACATCAATAAAGTACTATATGAATTATTTTATTAGTAATAAATAATTACCCTATTCATACTAAATTAAAATTAATAACAAATATCATAACCAACCAAATAATATTTTCGGATTCATTAAATACCAGAAAACTTAATATGCAAGGATAATATCAAAAAAAGTAAGACATAACAAGCACAAACATGAAGGAAGTTTTTTGTTGTTAAAAATATGACTAAAGACAACATAATAGACTATCGCTTCATCAGAAATTGAGAAAATAAAATGTAGAGACTATATAGACAACATAGACAAATAATCAAATTAATTTATAAGTAATTATCATAACTAAGTTATATCATATCAAGATTTTCTGCATGTTTAACTTTCTTCATATAATAGATTTAATACTTGGGTGTGAGAGAGAGAGAGAATAAAATTTAATTCAGAAAGAAATGCTAGACATCTAGCAAGTTCTTTGAGCAAAAATAACTGATTAAGGATAGCAGAATTGGCTATACCTTCAAAAAAAATGAGAAAGGAAAAGAATGTGACAAAATGGACAACACACCAACAAATAAAAATACTAATTTATAAGAAATTAATTAATTATTATGGCCAAATTACATCAAATCGAGATTTTCGGCATGTTTAACCCATTTTTAGAAATTATACTCTAATACTTGAGAGAGAGAGAGAGAGAGAGAGAGAGAAAGATTGAGGAGGAGGAGAGAAACATCGAGGAAAGGGGGTGAGAGAGGGAGAGAGGAAAAGTGGGAGACAAAAAGAAAGAAATAAATTTGATTAATAAAGAAATGTTAGACATCTAGAAAATAACCCTTCTATAAGATATATCTACACATTTCATGATTAATTACAATTGACAATATATATCATAACAAATAAAATAATATTTTAAGATTTAGTAAACACTGAAAAACGTAGTATACAAGGACAGTGTCAGAAAAAATTAAATTTGTCGAGCCCTTAAATAATTAAAGTTTTTAAGGCAAAAATAACTAATTAAAGACAACATAATTGACTATTCCATCATAAAAAAAATAAGAAAAATATTGAGACAAAAAGGACAACACACAGACAAATGAACATAGTCATGTATAAGAATGTAATTACTTATTACTGCCAAATTATATCCAAATGAGATTTTCTGGATGTTGAACCTTTTCTTATATATTACTTGAGTGAAAGAAAGAGAGAGAAGGGGGAGTGGGGGCTGGGGGGAGTGAGACAGTGAGAGACATAAGAGAAAAGTGGAGCAAGAAAGAGGAAGAGAGGAGCGATAAAAAGAGAGATAGAATTAAATGTAATTAGCAAGGAAATCTTAGGCATCTACAAAATAACCATACGATAAGAAATACTTACATAAATTATGTTAAATTAAAATTTAAAAAAATATCATAACCAACAAATTAATGTTTAAACTTCACAAGCACATAAATAACATAAGCTGTAAATGCATAAATAACTAATTAAAAAGCATAATTAACTATCCTATCATCAAAAATCAAAAAGAAAAAGATTGAGACAAAAGAGACAAACTCCATGGTGCCACAATTTTTTGATAGCTTTAATTGTGAAACCATTCTGGATAAGGTACCCTATTCCAGTGATTGATAAGTTGTTAGATAAATTCCACGGTGCCACAATTTTTTCAAAACTTGACCTCAAGTTGGGGTATCATCAAATCTGAGTTTGCCATGAAGATGTTTCCAAGACCGCCTTTCGCACATATGATGGGCACTATGAATTCTTGTTCATGCCATTTAGGCTTACCAATGCCTAGGAGAAGTTTCCATCCCTGATGAATGATGTCTTTTTGGCTTGCTTGCGAAAATTCTACTTGTTCTTCTTTGATGATATATGAGTTTACAGTCCCTCGATGGAAGATGATATTTACTGTCTCAGCCTTGTGTTAGAGCTCCTGCAGTAGCACCAACTCTTTGCTTGTGCTAAGAAATGCTCTTTTGCTTAGGCCTGGCTAGAGTACTTGGGTCATACCATCTCGGCGGAAGGAGTAGCAGCTGATGACAAGAAGGTTGCAACAATGGTTGATTACCCAGCACCCAAAAATCTGCGAGAGTGAAGGGGATTCTTGGGGTCGATAGGTTACTATAGGAAGTTTGTCCACGGCTATGGGAACATTGTATGGCCACTTGCCAAACAACATAAGAAGGATAATTTTGGTTGGACTCCTGAGGCAGAGATTGCATTTCAACAATTAAAGGAAGCTATGACTATGGAGTCCGTCTTAGCTCTATTGGATTTCACTAAGCCTTTTCTCCTTGGGACAGATACCTCAGGCTATGGGATAGGTGCAGTTTTGGTGCAAGACCAGTGGCCAGTGGCTTACTACAGCTAAGTATTCTCACGCCAGGCTCGTTTCAAGTCATTTACGAACAAGAATTGATGGTGATTGTACTCACCATCCAGAGATGACCTCTTGACTTGCTTAGGCACAAATTCGTCATCCACACCAACTAGAAGAGCTTATAATTCTTGCTGGAGCAACGACTTGTAGATATCGAGCACCAAAAATAGCTAACTAAAATACTGGATTCTGATTTTTGGATCCACTATATGCCGAGATCAGAGAACAAAGTGGCTGACACCTTGTCTCATGTTCACTTTGAACCATCCTTGGCTGTTTTGACTTTCTACCAAGTGCTTGATATGGAGGAGATTGGTTGCCAAGTGAGTAAGGATGCGCAATTAGCCCTTATTAAGGAGGACATCTTGCAAGGCCACAATGTCCATCCCAACTTTACGGTCGAACAAGGTCCATTATTATATCAAGGCCGCTTCGTCGTATCCTGCAACTGCCTAATCATTCTAATTCCACTAAGGGACATTCGGAAGTCTCCAAGATATGCCAAAGAATGTCACGAGAACTCTATTGGCATGGCGAATATGTCACTAGATTCGCAGTTTATGAACAGAATTGCACTATGGCTCTTGCACCACCAGATCTGTTGCGGTCCTTACTGATACCAGAGAAGATTTTGGAGGAGCTGACCATGGACTTTATTAAAGGTCTACCAAAATCTGAAGGCTATAACTTTATTTTGGTGATGTTTGATAGATTCAGTAAGTATGCTCACTTCATGGCTTTTGAAATGTCCTTTTAGTGCATGAACTGTGGCTAATGTTTTCATGCAAGAGGTGGTGCGGCTTCCTAGCATTCCTAAGACTGCCATTTCTGATTGCGACAAAGCCTTCTTAAGCATTTTCTAGACTGTGTTGTGTCGACTCCAAGGGACTTTCCCGAAGCGAAGCACCGCTTTTCACCGATAGTCAGAGGTGGTTAATTATTTTATCGTATCATATCTCTACTGCTTTGAATCTGAGAACCCAAAATAATGGGTGCACTAGCTATCATGGTCTGAATATTGGTACGACACCTCCTTCCACTCCTTAGCAAGGTCCACGCCAATTCGAAAGGTCTATGGGCATTATCTCTCATCAGTGATTCATTTTCAAGCTACTACTACCCCCTATCTGTGTTTGAACGCCAATTAGAAGATAGGGATGCTACTTTAGAACAACTGCGACTCCACTTGCTAAAAGTTCAACCATGAATGAAGCACTTTGCTAACAAGGCATGCCGTGAAGTCCAATTTAAAGTTGGTGACGTGATATATCTCGAAATCGGATCCTACCTTCAGAAATCATTTGCCAAATAGATCAACGAAAAATTGGCGTGTCACTCTAGTAGTGGCTCAGGTCAGAGTTGTGGCATACAAGTTACAACTTCCTAAAACAACCACAATCCATCCTGTCTCGTAGCTCTTGGAGGCCATTGGAGCCACTCAGACTTCCCAACAACTTTCACCCTAGCTTAGGGCTGAATTTGAGTTGATTATTAAGCCGGAAGATGTGTTAGACGTGCAAACTACAACCAAGGGTGACACAGTGACTCCAAAGGTCTAAATTTAGTAGAAGGGACAGCCTCGATTTGAGGCTACTTGGGAGTCCTTTGACACTATCAAGAAGAAATTTCCCGAGTTTCATCGTAAGGACAAGATACCGCTTAGGGCAGGGTGTATTGATAGAACTACTGCCAAACCTCCTATCTGCTTCATCTATGTGAGAAGAGGCAAGTAATAAGCTGGAAGGGTTGAGTCAATAAATGTAGCTACTGATGTGTGCTTTAGTGTACCTAGAGTTACGTAGTGACTGTTGAGTTGTAAGGAGAGGGTTGACATTCCATATGGCCACAGGAATAAAGTTAAAAGGATAGAATATTAGGGAGAGAATGGAGAGACTAGAGGTAGGCAATTGCTGAGTTATTCAGAGTGTCTTGCTCTGGGAAGAGAACTTGGATCCAAAACTCCTAAGTATCTTATATTGTATTTGAGATTCAGATTTAATTTCTAATAAAAGTTCCTTTATAATCAATATTAGGTGCTATCATAAAAACCATGCGGACAACATAATAAATAACTATACTAATTTATAAGAAAGTAAATAATTATTATAGACAAATAATACAAGATCTATATTTTCTAAATATCTAACATTTTTTATAAGTCAATTTAGTACTGTAAGAGATAGAGAAAGAGAGGAGAGAGAGAGAGAACTGAATTTAATTAAAAAGCAAATATTAAACACTCAAAAAACCATCATAGGAATTATTTTATCAGCAATAATTAATTACTCAATTTATTTAATTAAAATAAGCAAGAAACATCGTAATCAACCAAATACTATTTTAGGATTCATTGAGCACCAGATAACATAATAAGTAAGAATCATATACGAAAAAGTTAAACATAACAAGCACATATATGATAGAATTTTTTAATGCTAGAATATTTGATAAAGACATCATAATATACTAGCCCATCATCAAAATACAAGAAAGCAAAAAATATAGACTATATGGACAACACAGAAACAAATAATCAAACTGATTTATAAGAAAATAATTTGTTACCATAACTAAGTTACATCATATCAAGATTTTTTGCACGTTTAACATTCTTCATATAATATATTTAAAACTTTGGGGAGGGGGGGAGAGAGAGAGAGCGAGCGAACTAAATTTAATTAATAAGCAAATATTAGACATCTAAAAAATTACTTAATTCATATTAAATTAAAATTAACAAGAAACATCCTAGCCAACCAACTAATATTTTAAGATTCATTAAACACTAAAAAACTCAATAAGTAAAAATCGTATAAGAAAAAGTTAAACATAATAAGCATATATACGAGAGAAGTTTTTAATGTTAAAATATTTGAAAAAGGCATCATAATAGACTAGCCCATCATAAAAAAAATAAGAAAGTAAAAGATAGAGA